>CAUYON010211802.1:0-40239 GCA_963573935.1 Arctocebus calabarensis
TAAAACTCAAGATCTTGTTTCTGATCAAGGTAAGTCCTGGGTGCAGGTCTCCGCTGGTGAGTTCTTCTTTCCTCCAAAGACCCCACTATCCCTTTTCCTCACCCTGTATTCTATCCAGGGCTCTCCATTACCACCACCCAAGAGAATAGCCAAAGAAC
The DNA here is from genome assembly GCA_963573935.1 of Arctocebus calabarensis. NCBI lineage: Eukaryota > Metazoa > Chordata > Mammalia > Primates > Lorisidae > Arctocebus > Arctocebus calabarensis. The sequence goes on from CAUYON010211802.1 coordinate 159, forward strand.
AATCTAGAATACAACACACAACCTCAAAGGTCAGCCCTTGAGGAATCATAAAACAGACAGAGCCAGGCATAGTGGTGCACACCTGTAGTCCCAGCTACTTGGGAGACTGAAACAGAAGAATTGCCTGAGCCAGGAGTTTGAGGCCAGCCTGGACAATGCAGCAAGATACCATCTCTTAGAAAACACACACACAGACACACAAACCCAGATGATCTTCTTAGCTTACTTACGCAGTTATTTGTACCCTACCCCCTTCACCTCTTCAGATAAGTAGGCTGTTACCAATGGTACTCTCTTGGAAAATAATACGTAAAATTTATCCCTCCTTACTTTTGGCCAGGCTCTATGCTAAATGCTTTGACACCGAGCTAATTTAACAATTCTAAGAGATAGGACTCACTACTGTCCTCTTTTCCCAGTTAGGATGCTAGCCCAACATTAGGTCTAAATTCAGAGCAGATCTGAATCCAGAGCCCTAACTCAACTTAACCCACCTTTGTGTTCAGCTTGTCTCTGATGCAATTCACCATTATCAGATTGATGGAGCAGCTTTCTGGTGTGAAAACATTTAAGGTCTAGGTGATTCTTCTCATTGTCCTTTGGGAATTCAGAAGGCACTTAAACTGTAACTTGGATTTGTGAAAATGCTGATGACATTAACCTTGGCACTCCTACAATTTAGGATCCAAGCACTCGAGGCCAAGTGTGGACTCTAATTCATTTCTGAGGTGTTAGGCCACCCAGGAATGCTCTTGACCCTGACCCATGAGGCAGCCTTTTAACTTCTGTTCGTGTGAACATTCCCCCTAGGGAGTGGCAGCAGGCCTGTCCAATCTGGATGGCTTCATGTAGGTCAGGGAGCACATGGGATTATGATCTGAAATAAAGCCTAGACACCTGTCCACACATTTATACAGTTAAACACACACCCCCCACACTGTCCAGCCCTCCTGCTAACTCCTAGGTTACCAGTCAGCTTAACTGGTGCTCCAGCTGTCCATCATCATCCACCCTCTCAAATGATCTCAAATTGAGTTCGTGGTAAAATTATGGGGACAGGGTGCTGGTAAAAGACCCTGAGAGCAAAAATGTGCAATGAAAGCAGTGACAACTGAAAATAAGGTTGTTACTGTTGCTTAGTGAAGAAGCATTTGGGGGAAAGAAGACAACAGAAACACAGGCGGGTTGGCACCAACCGCAGTATCACCACTATGCTTCCTTCTGGAGACCTCCAGATCCTCCCTGCAATTCCCTCTGGTCAGCCAAGCTGTATCCTTTTATAGAGAAGCACAAACATAAAGCAATTAGGGCCAAAGCAGCACATTCCGGAAGAAGCCTGCGGCTGGACAAGGGCAGGGCCCAGGTCAGTCCTGAGGATGTCGGTTGCAGTCTGTGATACCAGCCTGGTGACAGGCGGCAGGAAGTGTTTCCAGTGCAGGCTGCTGAGTCACCCCACCAGGATGCTGATTCAGTCATTCTGGAGCGAGGCCCAAGAATGTGCATTCTTAAGGGACCCCAGGTGACCTGATGCAGGTGGCCTGCACTGCACTGGGTCAAACTCTGACTCAAGTTGTTCCTGCCCAGCAACCGGGGAAGCAGTTCCAGAAGCAATGCTGTGAGACCTAGATTCGAGTCTTAGTTGCTTGGAAGTTATAGGTCCAAAGGCAAGTCCCTTAATTTCTGTAGATAACTTCCTTTTTCTGGTAAATGAGGAGAATGGAAATGAGCTCTAAGGGTCCCTTGTAGCTCTCAAATACTGACACTGTGGAAAGTGCTTCTGATAGAAAGCCTCATAGACCCCTAGTTTTGTCTCACAAACTCACAAAGTTAATGCCTTTGGTATACATGTGTCCAGGCTGGGCATGCTAGATTTGGGAATGAGATCCCAGTGTTAACACCCCATGGAACTGAGCACATACTCTGCCCTGGTCCTCCCTGTGTCTAAATGCTTGCAACACCATGACTGGGAGGTCAGAGGTGTAGGCTGTGCCCAGAGGAGTGTCAACAACTGACCCAGATGGCAGGGAGGCCTGAGCTCCTGGGTGCTCAGACTGAGCAGCACACCTTCCTGCAGCCCTGCTCCAAGTCAAGGTGACTCCTCCTCTGAAGAAGCCTCCTCCCAGTGAGAACTTCTATCCAAAGCACGAGGACAGTGCTGCAGTCTTGACTGCTTGCTACTTTGGGTTTGCCTTTATGTGGGGAGTGGCAGCAAAGAACTGAGGAAAATCTCACTCGGACATCAGCAAGAGCAGAACAGCACAAAGAGCTCCCCCACCCCTTGTGCTCCTTCACTGTTCTCTGAAATCCCAGCATGTTTGTTCAGTAAATAAAGTGTCTGAATTAATAGGAGAGTTAAAGGAGCTAGAGGGGAAATGCCTTGCCCTAAAATAAGATCTGTGGTTAGCACCAGCCCTCAGAAGTCGAACTGACATTCTCATTCCCTTTTTAATTACTGAGGGGGGTGCGGCAGGCGGCAGGTGCAGAGGGGACTGTCAATGAGGTTAGGAGGTGTCTTGGAGGACAAGGCGAGTTGGGAAGACAATGAATGACAGCAGACACAGATTAGCAACTGCTGCTTGGCGCTTTCCTTATTTTCTCCTAAGGCAACCAAATAAATTAGATTACAGACCAGTGAATCCTATAAAAAAGAGAGTCAACAGAACTCTGCCTCAATTTAGCACATCCTTCCAGGGTGAAAGGAGCCATGGAACTAGTAAATTGAGAAGGACCCAGGTTTCAAGCCTTTCCCCAGCTCGCCCTCCAATCTAGACACATATCAGACTGAGGCCAGAGCCTGCACCAAACAATGCAAACTACCACTCTCTGTTAAGGATACAAGGTGCTCGCTAGTCTCTACCCAAAAAGAATGTAAGGTCTCAGTTCACACCCAGAGCTCACAATCTTTTTGTAATGGAAAAATACCATGTAAGTAATATTAACTGTACCATACAGAAAAAGGTGTACTGAGCTTAGTGAATATGGGCTTCTGAGGGTGATGAATTCCACCATCAGCCCCAGTGGGCACTGGTCAATTTCAGCCAAATTACAGTTGTGCACACCACAGACCTGAACACCTACTGCAGAGGGCGCGTGGCAAGTGTGTATGCTCCAAAGCACAGAGGTAATCGCCTCCCCAACACTGGCGAGCCTGCAATCCCACAGAGAAGCCTACAGCCACCAACCCCTCAGGATCACTGGACTGGTGTAACTGTGCATGCTCTCCATACGACAGGGTCACTTCAGGATCGCCAAATTGATTGAAGTGTGAGGGAAAAAGGGGTAAGAGGTTATAGCAGTTAGGAAAAGAAAATCTCACCAGCTCTCCTGCTCAGTTTTTGCTTATAGCAGCCTATACCGCACCATCTTCTCGGGAAATTAGACATCAAATTGCTCCAACACAGAAACTGCTCCGAGCTCACACCTGCCTCCAGGGCAGCTTTGCAAGAATGCTCCTGGGATCTCTATGAACACAAGGTGCTTTTGATTTCTACCAAAAACTGAGGAGTTGTCCCCACTTGGCCACATGTAATGGATCAGCATACCTGGTCAGTTCCATCTCCTTAATAGGAATGAGATCCACTCCCTCCTCACTGACCCTCACCACAGCTTTAATCCCTGCCATTCTCCCCCACCCCCATGTGAACTCACATCATTGTCATCTGATGTCACTGTCAGAGTAATCTTTTTTCCTTTTTACTTCACTTCCAGCTTTGTTAAGGTAAAACTGACAAATAAAAATTGTACATACATGCATTTGCAATGCAAAGCATGACATCTCGATATGCATGTCTGTTGTGAAATGATTAACACACTGACTGCCACATAGAAAAAACTTCTTTTTCCTTGGGGCTCATAATGTTTTATAAGAAAAACAGAATAAATATTTCAAAAATAAAAAGATCCTGAAACATACATCAATAAAGGAATATAAAAACTTGAAAATTAATAATGTAGAATGTAACATGAACTTGAAAAATAGTTCATAACTCACATATCAATTAATGTATTAAATCAAGCTAATGAACATATCCATCATCTCGCATACTTGTCATTTTCTGTGATAAGAACATTAGGAATCTACTTAGCAATTTTCAAGTCTATTATATCAAGTAACTGCAGTCACCATGCTGTATAACAGATCTTCAGAACTTATCCGAGCTAACTTTTCACCCTTTGACCAATTTCTCCTATTCCCCCCATACGCACACACATCCCCATCAGACCCGCACAGCTACCATTCTCCTCTCTGCTTCTGAGTTCTACACATTTAAAGTCCACATGCAGTGTTTGCCTTTCTGTGCCCAGCTTATCTTACCTAGCATAATGTACTCCAGGTTCACCTGTGTTATCAAAAATTAACTGAGTATAATATTCCTAAAAACCTCAACTGATCATGGCACTCAGCAGTGTTAGGTTCTTCAATGCTCCCGATTCCTACAGAACAGTGCTCCCCAACTCTGCCCAACTCCACCACCAGACATATGTACTCCCACCTCCAGAGAAATGTTATCTCAGAGGGGAGGTGATCGGATCCAGGAATTTGTATCTCAACAAGTTCTTCAGGTGGTTCTGATTGAACTACACTGCAAAAATTCTACCCTAAAGTTCGAACTGTAGGCTTTCCCGTTGCGTCTCCTGGCCTACCTCTCCTCTCCAAAACCCTGTGGATGCTACACTGCCCTTCCTATGGGAGCCACCCTCCCTTAAGTGTGCCTAGCTCATTTCTCCCCACTTTTCCAGAGTGGCTCAAACATCAGTTCCTTGGGAACATTTTCCTAGACACATACCCTTGCTCTGGGCATCCCAAACTCCTTTTGCATAGCAAATATAATCCACCAAATTTCTTTTTCTATGTCTCCTACTACCTTCAGTGTGGCAGAAAAGGTATTTTTTTCTTTTTCTTTTAAATCACCACTTTTACCCTGACACATGGTAGGTACTCAATAAATGGTGCTGACCGAATTTTGAATAATTCAACAACTGCAGAAACTTTGAGCAAATCCAAAATAGATAGCTGCCAGTGTTTACCTTCAGAGAGTGTTTCATTATCCCAGAATGATAAACTAAAAAACAGTTGGTTGGAAAATGGAGAGGATAAATGCCAGAGGAATGAAGTTAGCACAGAGACCAGCACAGGCTTTTATAATGCAGTTTCTGGGGATTGCCATTGTAACTTGGGGACCCTTTACAAGCCTATAATTTTTAAACCGTGCAGCAAGCTAACTACTTTATGCTAATCTCTCTCAATAAATACTTTTGCTAAAGAAGATACATACACTAGTTTGCACTATAAAGGCCAAAAACCTTAAAAACACCATTTTTAAAACTTTTCATTTCCATTCTGGGTGTTTGTGGCAGAACTTGCCTCGGTTGCAATAATGGTTGCAAGAAGTATTCAATAAGTGTCCATTGGGAAAGACAGGCTACAAAGCAAACAAAACCCCAAAAGCCATCCCTCTACTAAATGACCTTCCTAAAGGAGATGTTTTATGAACAAACCCTTTTAAGCCCAACTCCCAATACTGGATGATGAATCAATATGTGATTTTCTTGACAGAAGCATTATTTTCCAACTTGTTTATATTTTTTAAAGTATGAAAGAGACCTCTCCGGTATTCTGGCAAGTTTGTTAGACTCCCATAGCAATTACCTTTAGAATTTACTTGATCAGCCAGGCAGTTCTAACATACTGACTGACATCTTCAGCATGAAAATAAGTTTAAAATAAAATGCCTTTAATGTGAAAACTACACGCCTCCTAAAAAGCAGCCACTTGTGTGATAGCAGCCTGGTGCCAATTAAGAAAAACTTGCTTCCCAGCAAGTGCTCTGCTGATTGGTTTATGATCCCATCTTTTCAAATCAAATATTTATCGTCTCATGTTGGTCTTTATTAAGACCTTCCCTTCCAGCTTTATGATGAATTAATATTCCCAGGTCTGAAAGCTATTCTGAGTCTTGCACTAATCTCATGCAGATATTAAAATTTTTCAATAGTCTTTTGAAGAAAAGAGCCTAGGGGAACTTCAACACTCAAGGAGTCTTAAGACCTGTGAAAGTAACATGGGCAAATGCACTCACAATAGGTAGATTACTGCAAGTACCACGCTGGCCACAAGTGATGTGCAACTTACTACTTTCTGTCCAGATGCAGTAAGTCCTTGGCATAGAAAATCTCCCTGTTCACGACCAACGTCCACTGGTTCTGGCTTTTCCCTCCATGGGCACAACACCTACTCCTGCTTCCAGACACCTGCCTGTATTTATAGATAGCTCCGTGGTCTCAAGAGTAACAATTCATTCTTTTAACTGCCCTCCACATGCCAAGCTTTTACATCCACTTGAATTTGGCCATTCTCTGCCCCAAAAAGCATTTTTAAGGGTATCTAAAACTCAATGAATATTTTATATGTCACCTGAGCCACACAGAAAAGAATAAGGCAAATCTCCCCTTGTGATGGACACTTTATTCCCACTAACACACAGTAAGATCACCTTAGGAGTTTTTTTTTTTTTTTTTTTAAGATGTCAAACTACTGACTCATATATAGTCCTTCCATTCAACTAAAATGTCAAAGGGGGTTTCATACGTGATGCTATAAAGTAGTTCCTTCTTTATTCATCACATAGACGCAGCTGGTTTTCTGAACATCAGAACAAGATGTAATATTTATTCCCTATTAAATGTCACTCTGTTAGATTCAGCTCTTTGTTCCAGCTCACAGGGATCTTTTTGGATCCTAATTCTCTTCGTCAGTGCACTCCCTATCCCTTCCAGCTTAACTTCAAAAGCAGATTTGATGAGCCTCCCCCACGTCTCGGCCAAGTCATTAAGGAGCACAGGCTCCCCCCTCGGGCTGCCTCAAGGCATCGCTCACTTTACCCAACGCTGTTCGGTTTCAGACGCTCATTCAGTTATGATTTGAACATCAGACTTGTTGGGGAGTTCAGCAAAGGCCTTTCTAAAATTCAGAATAACCATTTTTGTATCATTTTCTAACTGAGGAATCCTGTCAAAAAAGAATGCATTTCATCTGATATGAATGGCCCATAGTTAACCACGCTGGTTCCCAGCGGCCATCTCTTTCCCCTCCTAGCACTACTGCAGTGAGCACTTGCAGTTTGTTTTTTGGATTTTTCGGCCATCCAATTTCTGAACACCCTTCCTGGAGGATTCTGCCAGTGAGAAAGACCTGGTGGGGAAACTAAATGCATGCCGCGTCTCCCAGAGCGCAAGCAGCTACAGCATGGACAACTTACCAAGGCTCAGCCAACAGACGCACCCATCAGAGCTGAGCTGGCAAGCGCAGCACAGAAAAAAAACGAGGACAGCTCAGATGCATACCAGGATCAGAATCAAGAATCCGGTGTGTAGCAGTGAATTTCCAGGGGCCCAAAGCAGCTTTCTACAAGTTCCACATCCCCAGCAGAGGCTGGCTGTGTTCTCAGCTGTCTGGGCTTTCCTGATACCTGCCATTTTCTGGGACTGAAACTCTAGTCTTATCATTCTATCTATCCTTCTATTAATACTCAGTTGTATGTAAGTTATTCACAGTCAGTTTCTGTTTGTAACCAAAGACCCAACCTCCCAATCTTGATCAATCAGTCTAAAATTCTGCGCACAGGCCATATCAGCAGACAGGATCTACCTCTTCTCCCTCATCAAAACAAGACACGACTATTTCCACATCTGGCACTGCTCTTACTACCTGGAAAGATGGGTCAACAGTAAGTTCAGCAATTCCATTTACAGGTTTTCTGAGGACACCAGGATCGAATTCATCTACAACAGAGAATCTGAACTCACTGACACCAAAAGGTGCTTATTGTTAAATGTTTTCACTCATCTTAGGTTTCTCATTCACCTCACCACACTTAGTTCCCACCCTTTGTAATCATCTTATCATTCTCTTTAACAAGAAAGCAAAAGCAAAGCAGTAATTTAGTATTTTTCCTTCCCTGTAACCCACGCAGGCACTCTAGGAAGTAGAGTAGTTTTGCTATCTCTGGTATTTTTCTCTAAATAGCTAAGTGGTCTTTGCCATAGTGTCTAGAAATTCTTACAACAAACAGAGCGAGCAGTTGGCCTCTGGATGTATTTAGTTCTTGAGGGATTCTTTCAAGAACGACCTCTCTCCTCCCCAAAACTTAGTCATTACAGTTTGAGGCAGCATAGGCCATTGAACTATTTCAGTCCCAAATCATCCTTCCCAAGTTTGGACTCTGAAAAATCCCATGCAATACATTCATTCATTCCCATGCAAATTATTCATTCTTATTATTAAGGGAACTTCAGGTTGTATGACTCAATAACTAGCCACATTTTAACTTTCATATTATATTCTATGTTCTTTTCAAAGTAAATAGACTTCTTTGTATAATACTGAGCCTTTTATTTGATGCTATTTAAAAATTTTTAATCATAAAAATGCAAGGTACAGTTTCATGCAGATGACCACTTTGTTATGCAAACAAAGCTGTGAAATAAGCTAAAACTTTCAGTTTCAATTAGTCAGAGTTCTCTGGCTAGTGACATTAAAAAAAAAACAAAACTAGCCTACTATATTTCCAATAGACAAAAATATAGGACTTTATGTTTCAGAAAGGCAAAGAGATTTCATAAGATGTTAAACAAAAAAATGATAGGGTAAAAAACTAAGATACAGTAAGTACATTTAGAAAATCTAACACCAAAAAGAAAACGGAGCCAGTTAAATGACCTAGAAATCTGCAAGACAAAAAATGACTATAACATCAAAATTTAGAATCTTCATCTAAAGAAAAACACTAGGGACTAAGTTAATAAGCAGCTAAAATGTAGCAGATATTTTAAAACTGACAAAGAATTTCTGTAGTACACAAAAAACCTCTGTAAATCTAGATAACAATTAGTTATAATTCCAGTAAAAATATAATGACCAAAGAATGTAAAAAGGCACTGTATTAAAGTGAAAAACACACAAATATGCTTCTGATGATATGTTCAAATGGTGGTAATCAGAGAAAAGCTAATTAAACAAAACATTACTACCTTAACACCAATCATGCTTACTACTTTGGGAGGGGGAGGGAGAGGAACTATATATGGTCCAAACTCGAAAGAGAGCCATCAGGCACCATTTAAGTAAAATGACGGGTGGGCAGTATACCATCATCCTATGACCCAGTTCTGCCTCTGGCTATAAATCCTCACACAGGTTTGGAAGGCAACATGGATGGGAATTTTCACTAGAGTACTGTTAGTGGTGGCCAGAAGTTCAAGGCAACCCATCTGCGCCCGTGGATGAGACAGTGGATGACAGCGCTCGGTGGAAGGACCCCAAGGAGCAAGCAGACACTGGGACGACCGCACACACTGGGACGACCGCACACACTGGGAGACGACCACACACACTGGGAGACGACCACACACACTGGGAGACGACCACACACACTGGGAGACAACCACACACACTGGGACGACCACACACACTGGCAGGAACACACACACTGGGACAACCACACACACTGGGACAACCGCACACATTGGGACAACCAAAACACAGAACAGACCAGGAAACACTGATTCGTACGACGTGCGGTTTAAGATAGTACATATCCTTTCTTTCCTGATTTCTTACATCATCCTTGGAGATAGGGCATTTTTAAAATGCAAATAATGTAAAACAAAAGCAATACAAAAATAGAAAAGATAATAGAAATACATTCAACGAAAACACTGCAATAACTCATTCAAATGAAAAGAAGGACATTAAAGTGATCACCTACAAGGGCTCTGAGAGAACAAAAACTGACAGGAGGAGGAAAAAAGAAGGAAATGTCTAATAAAACTTTTAACTGATAAAAGCAGAATAATTCCCAGGTGTCGGAACTTAGGGGCAGGCAAGGCTTTTTGGAGAACAAGAGAAGGCTTTACATGTATGCATACATGGTTCAGGTAAGCTAAAACCGAGGTACATGTGCATAAGTTGACTATATTTCATTACTGCTACCCAACATTGAAAGTGGTTTGTATTCATAGCAGCACCAGATATGATATAAAATACATTTATTTTATATGTATGTATGTTTAAGTAAAATAAAATTAAAGCATTTTAAAAGCTTTAAAAGAAGGGCAGTGCCTGTGGCTCAAAGGAGTAGGGAACTGGCCCCATGTGCGGGAGGTGGTGGGTTCAAACCTAGCCCCGGGCCAAAAAAAAAAGCTTTAAAAGAATTAGAATGCTCATGCACACTTTAGTGAGTTTCTAACTCAGCTAAAAATGGGAGAAATTAAAGTTGGTGTGTAATTTGACAGTACAAGATGCTTCTTAAAATTAAACAGCATTTTTTCCAAATTTTTAACGAGATTATCTTGTAGAGTTGGTCATGCTTACTACAATCTAAGACAATGAAACACACAGTCTTGAAACAGTTGGTGAATGACTTAGTTTTATTTTCATAATTAAATTAGGAAAAAAACTAACTTGGACATTGTGGAAGATTATGGCATCTCACTTGAGAGAGCCCAATTCAACCTCTCCAAATTCTCACTCAGTCATGGATGTTACAGGATTTTGTAGTGGTGTGGCAGTGGTTAATCCTTTAAGAAAAATTATTATTCAGAAAACCAAATTCCTACATCAAAGCAAAGCAACATTTTAAAGCAGACTTTATGGACTAGCTTCCAAAAAGCCATTGACAGAGACTTCTTCCTTGTTACCCTCCAGATACTCTTGCAACCAGGGGTGAGCACGGGAGTCAGTTCTGACCAGTGAAACATTCACTAAAGCTGCCAGATGGCTCTTAGGCAAACATCTGGCAGGACCCCCTTTTGCCTTTCATGACCCCCACTACCCCAGAACACTAATGGGATGATGAAAGTACAACAGGAGAATAAAAAAACAGACAGCCCCAAACAGCAGGATGGTAAGACAAAGTCTGGATCCCTGACAACAACCTGGAGCAGTCACACCAGCCCCTGTTAAGTGAAACAGACAAACTCCTTACTGGTTAAGATTCCACGAGCTGGGTTTAGCTAAATGCATTCCTGATACGGCAGCAATTTTAAAAATACAAAAGCTGTATAGCAATGTACAAAATACTTAGAAGAGATTATTAGAAAATGACTATGAAATGGTAGGCATACCATCATAGCAAGTATAGGGGAAAAAAAAACTAATGATCTGGTAAAAAACTGAACAGCAATATACAATGTAAAAATCCTTGTGTCGGGGAAGGAGACCTCTGTGCAAGTAAAGTGACAAAATAACTTATCTTTCCAAATCTGGACACTTTAGAGTAAAAAGGGGTGCTATTAATAATTATTCTGAGATAAGCACAGAGACAATCCCAGGAAAGCTTCATGTATAAGGTGTAATGTTTTTATTTTGTTCAAAAAAAATGTTAAAGTAACATTTTGTCTCACCTTCTCATTTACAAAAAACCAAAACAAAATTCATACTTTCTCTAGCTGACCACCTAATCACAGCCCTTCATCTTCTGTGGAACATATTCTGTGTTTGTCCTTATAAGGAAGTCAGTGCAAAACAGTTCTACCGAGACCTGCTGCTTACAATCCTCAATAAATCTCTTGCTTAATATTTTTCTATACACCTCTAATTAAAAACAGTTTTCCTGAGAAAAATCTTCTGCTAAAACCTTCTCATAAACCGGCATATTTTATCCAAAAATGCTGTAATACAGTTCACGTTCACCAGGTAACATAATTAAATGGCTTCCAGAATCCTGATTTATAACAAATTCTTCAGAGAACTGATCCACTGAAGAAGTAAATCGAAGATTAGGAGTTGGTAAATTATTACAAATTAGCACACTTATAATTAAAATTAAGAGATTTTAATTATATATGTCTGAAAACTGAGACCCACACATGACCAAAGAGTGGCTGTCTGTACCACTGGAGTGTAGTCTAGACTAGAGCTAAGCCCAATGTGAAGTAACAGAAACTCCAAGAACCACTCATATTGACCTTGGAGTATTTGTTCTTTTACTTGCTATTGAATAAGACGAAGACAAGCAGGACTGTCACTTTCCATAACTGCTCACAAAATTACAACCCTGCAGTCCTGAAGGTGAACTGCCGCCTGTTGTCGGGGACTCCCCTCAATGCTGCAGTGTAAGCTATCAAATCTTGAGCAAGGCACAGCACAGGAGAGCCCTGCACAGTTCAGCGGTAAGCTGGCTTCTCAGGCTCACCTCTTGTCACTTTTTCTCACTCCCTGAATGCTGGACAGACATTTAAGTTCACAGTTGGAAGATAAGCTTTGTCCTCAGATTTTACCTTTGTCCTCTTTTCTCCTGGCAAACCTATTTGTGTCACCTTTCAGATGCAGACACCTCATGACCACCCAAGCCAAAAGCAAAACTTTCCTCCGCCCCCACCGTCGGCCAGTAGCTTCAAGGCCACACTCTACTCAGCTGTGGTACTTCCCAGGCCCCAGACTGAGGTGGGGGTCTCCACTGCAACACTCCACAATGTCTGTATGCAACACCCACCTTCCCCATAGCACACACTCCCAACTCTGATATCACCCTAGACAGCCCCAGACCTGCTTTAGCCATGCAGTGTTACAAAGAAAAGGAGCAGCACGAAAACCGATACCTTTCACTATGGCCACTGATTTCTTCTCGGTTTGACAAAATGAGCAGCACTGGCACCCCCCCCCCCCCCCAGAGCGTCCAGTCTGCAGCCGCAGTGCCACTCTTCCGGACTGCACAGCTCCGGGCAGCACCCCAGCCCCAGAGCATGCCCAGCGAGGGGCAATGGAGAAGACTGCCCGTCCAGCTCCCTAACACAAGCATCCCAAACACCACGCCTGAGCCGTGGCGGATATGGGAGAGCAGAGAATTCCCACGCTGGTTCTACAGCCTTCCTCTAACTCAGTTCTCACACAGCACTAGACAGAGACTTAGAAAAAGGCACATGTACTGTGGATGCTACGCTCTTGCTAGACCCACTGAGCTCCTTATTTTTAGAGCTTTGGATACATCCTGAGTGCTTTTTCTGCCTCAGCATGTTTAGGGTAGCTTTGCAATTTCTCTCACTCTGGATCCCACCACCATCCTGCCAGAAGGGCTCTAAGTTCCACTGTCACCAACTCTGAACAAGCAGCTGTCCCTCAGATTTCACCAAGGCCAGCTGTCCTCCACCTCCAGCTTCTTCCATCTACCTCTGAGGATTAGGCACATCATTTTACAAACATGGAAAGTTTTTCTGAGAAAATATGTCTGATGTCTTGAAGATCCTCTTAAAGAAAATTACACCAAGCCAATAACAGATAAAATGTTAGCACTTACTACGAGCCAGGTACTATTTTAAGCACTTCACATGGATTAACATTTAGACCTCACAACCACCTTGTCGGGGTTGGTATTCTATGGTCCCCATTGTAGAGAAGGAGGCAAACTGTCTAACTAGGACAGGGACAAAGCTGCTTAGCTCCCTCTAACACACCCTACGTTCAGCAAACCCACCCCAACCCACTCTAGTCTCTTCTTCAATAGGCCCAAATTTCCAACGTAGGCAGAAAAGCCACCTTTCAAACACTTTCTTAAAAGGCAGAGAAAAGCTTAGCGATTAGGTTTCTTGCATACTTGCTACAAGCAAGGAGACTAAAATGTTAAAGCAAGTAACTAGGCAGAGGAGACACTCAAAAAAGGCTGTAAGCAAGCCTTTCCCAGGGTAAAGAATTCCATCCACTCAAAAATTAGAGTTAACTGCACAAAGCTTCCTGACCGTAGGTGCTGATGTCTGATTACAGATGATCAAGCCAAAGATAGAAAGTATAACTTGAATTCTTTCTTAACATATCAAATTGTTATTATAAAATGAAACTGTTCCAAATTAGCCCAACTTTGACAGTACTCTGAGTGCTCTGGCATTTAGTCCAAAGCCGCAGGCCAACTCACTGATCCCATGCACTCACTTCCTCCTTGTTTAAAGTCAAGCTGGAGATTTCCCTTAATATACAGCAAATAGGAAGTGATTCAATAAATAAAGCAATCTCAAGTTCAATGCATGAGGAAAAAATGAAGCCATTAATTGCTAAAGCAAACTCCAAAATGCAATTCTTTTAAAAGCTAGTCTCAGTATGGATGAAGAGTGGAGCTGGCCCTTAACCTTCTTAATTTACAACAAATAGATGAAAATGAACTACATTCTGACAACATAAATACCAAATTTTTTTTTTGTTCTTCACCATTTGCTGAAGAACAAAAAAAAAAATCATTATTTGTTGAAGATGTTAGTAGCAGCAGCCCCATTCTACAGACTTAAGTATAACAGACTTAAGCAAACAGGTAGTGTTCCCAAGATGTCAGTCGCTGTGCAGTAAAATAATAAACAGAACAACATCCGCTGATGATAGAAGTGGTAGAATAGGAACTCAGTACCGGCATGGACAGAGAATAACGAGGTGAGCCCTGGAGATGAGCCATGTCATTGGGAGCTGAGCATCACTGCATCAGGAAATCCTGCCGGCAGCACCAGGGAAGCGACCCCACACCACATAAGAGAAAAAGAGGGGACGAGAGCCAACAGCATCATGATAAGATCATCAGATATTCTCAAATAGGACTGGATCTTATGAAAAGAACGAAACAAAAACAAGGACAGTGTCCCTCAGAGGAACAAGACACTGGCAGTTATAACGGATTTAGTACAATCCACTATCTCTGAACGGAATCATTAGCAAGGTGTGGATGACAGGCCATCTGAAAGAACTAATGAATCAAAAACCTATATACTTTCTCTTATCATTCTCCTGTGTACCTCTTAACCATGATGGGGACACTAGATACACAGTTTATCCAAATTGGTTCATTTTTGAGAGTAAAAAGGAGTACTGTTAATAACTACACCAGACAGGCACACACAGGCATGGCCACACTGCTTCATGACCCATGGACATGTCCTTCCCCTTAGCCCAAATCACAGTGCTGCCCCCACTCCAGCCTGCCCTCCCTACAGCCGGCTACTCCTCCCCACCCTTCAGCCCTCACTGGACACTGCCTCTTTCCTGCTGACCTCCCTGCTACATACTTGCAAACAACCCAACATTTATTCTCACCCTAGCACTGCCATACTTTAAGTGCCTGTTTAATCATATATCCCCTGTACTAGCTATGCCAAAGTTTATTCCAAAATTTCATTTGCATGCTGTGATTTTAAAAATGGCCTCACATTTCTCAGGACTATTAATTTATAAAGAAATGCTATTTAAAATTATAAAGCCACAGCCACGATGAGTTATAGGGGCTTCTATATCAATCTGTGGGCTTGTAAATTTTATGGAAAAATAGCAGTCCTTAAACAGAAAAGACACTAAAGTGGTTCTGTTTCTATTAGATGAGACACTCCAGCCAATTCCTCTACTAAATTAGCTTTTCTTGCCATAGTGGAGTTAATGTGATAACAACTGTCCCAAAGGCTGTACACTTTAAGTCACATAAAAAACAAATGTGCAAGAATAAATATTCCATTTTATTTTTGGCATACCATACAATTCATTTGGTATGATTTGTGCAATTTCTCCCAGACTACAGTTTCCACAAGAGGGAATTGTACAGCAGAATACAGATTACCAGATAGGACACAGGAAGCAAGAGTGATGTACCAGCTGGGTGTCTGTAAAGATAAATATCATTACCATCACAGACATTTCAAAGTCATCCAGAATAAAAATACAAGCCAAGGAGCAAAGGCTCAATCAAAAACACATTTATAAACATGGTCATAGCAAGAATAAGACTAGAACAAAGATTCTTGAGGCCAGGGTTATATATGCTGAATAACTAATCACCTTCTTGGGCCACTGCAACTTTGGCTACAAGTTAGAATCACTGAAGTGCTTTTGTTTTTAATAAAGTACTAATGGTCTACCTCTAAAACCAATTAAACTAGAATGTCAAGAAGTAGCACCCAGGTATTGGTATTTTTAAAAACCCCGATGGGGTGCTAATGTACCAAAGTGAGAACCACTTCCAATAAATTTTCCCGAAATCAGAAACAGGAGCAAAAACATTTGATTGTTTTCTATATGCTAGGCACTGTTCTAGGAACACATGTGTATTAACTCATTCCATACTCATAATAACACCGTAAAGTACGTACTAATATAACACCATGTCATTTTACTGATGAGGAAACTGAGACTCAGAGGGATTAAATAACTTGCCCCAAATCCCATTCCCAGTAAGTGAGGAAAACATGATTCAGACCTCAGCAATCTGTTTCCCAAGCTGGCTCTGTTAACAATGACTACATGTATAGTTCAAATACTGGCCACTAAGGACATTCCCAAGGGTTCTAAATAGGTGTCTCCATATCTGATAGGTCTGTAGGGGGCGGGGCTCGGTGTATCATGACAGAGAGGATGTCAGAGATGTTGCTAAGATAAGCTATTAATACTACAGCAAGTTGGGCGGAACCTGTGGCTCAGCGAGTAGGGCGCTGGCCCCATATGCCAAAGGTGGCGGGTTCAAACCCAGCCTCGGCGGAACTGCAAAACAGAAAAATAGCCGGGCATTGTGGTGGGCTCCTGTAGTCCCAGCTATTCGGGAGGCTGAGGCAAGAGAATCACCTAAGCCCAGGAGCTGGAGGTTGCTGTGAGCTGTGTGACACCACGGCACTCTACCAAGGGCGATAAAGTGAGACTCTTTGTCTCTACCAAAAAAAAAAAATACTACAGCAAGTCAAAGATAATGAGAATTACACAATTTAAAATGCTTCTCTGCTAAGAAGTAATCTTACAGAGGAGCTACTTCTCTTATTATTTAATTTAAAGGCAAATGGGAATTTGGGGATGATCATGTAGAAACGTCCATATTACTCTTGCCACTGGATCTCACAAATGTTACCCATTACAGGACATAACATTGGCATTTAATTGTCCCCCCTCACTCCTGAGTCATTCCTGTCTATCAGCATATAAGCATGCTCTAACATCTAAAAAGAAATGAAAAAATCTTTCTGGTCCCCATGCCTAAATAGCTATTGCCTCATTTCTCTGCTTCTTTTTACATAAAACTTGAGAGCATTCTCTATATATATTCTGTATCAAATTCTTCTCCTATTCCCCCTTAATTTTGAAAACTTCTCAGCCACCACATCTATCTTCCCTTTTCTCTTGGACTCCAGTTACATGTAGGTTAGGCCTTTCTACCACATTACATCACTCTCTTCAGGACTTTCCTGTGCTTCAGTCTGAAGATTTCCATCTGACTTACCTTCCAGTTAACTAATTCTCTTTGCCAATGAGTCTAAACTTCCATTAAACTCCTCCATTAAGTTTTTTGATTATTTCATTTTCTGGTTATAACTTTACATTTTTTTAGGTTTCCAAATCTCACAAAATTCTCGATCTCATCTTTTAATTCCTTTCAATGTATTGAGAATTAAAATTTGTGCTCTTTGTCTGAATTCCCTGTGAGTCAGTTTCTATTTCTCTTAGCTTTTGAATAATTCTCATTTTTTCTTTATTCTTCTCTCCTTTACTATACCTTCTCTCCTTCTTACCTATACTCACTTCTTTCATAAGCTTATCTAGTCTTCTGGCTTTGAATACCTCCTTTATGCTGATGACTTCCAACTTAATATTTTCAGCCCTCTCCCCTTAACTTCAGATTCTTATATTCCTCTAGTTACCAAGCATCCACACACCTGGCCACCTCATAAGCACCTTACCAAAGTTATTATGTCCAAAGCCAAACTCCTGATTTTTTACCACCTTGTCCTCTAGCAATCCTCCATATCTCAGTAAGTGGCAATTCTATTCTTCTCCTGCCAGAAACTCATTATCTCTGCCCTTTCTTACGCCCTACATCTAGAGGTCCATCAGTGAATCCTTGGATTAACCTCCAAAATGTACCCAGAATGCAACCACTTCTCACCACCTCCACCACTACCGTGGCCCAAGCACCATCACTCCTCACCTGTACCACGGCAATAACCCCACCTTCACCTCCCACAATCCATTCTCAATATGGTAGCCAGACTGAACTTGCCTTTAAGACTGAAGAAACATAATTCACTCTTTGGCTCAAAACTTTCCACCGACCTTTCTACTCAACCAGTATAAAAAGGCAAACTTCTTTTTAAGTGGCCCACAGACCCCAAATGATCTGCCTGTGACCTCTCTGAGCTCAGCCCCTTCCTTGTCCCTTCCTCACTCTACTCCGGGCACGGTGGTCTCCTTGCTGATCCTTGAACAAGTCAGACTTGCTCATTCTAGGGCTGCAAATTTTCTATTCCCTCTGCCTCAAACACCCTTTCCCCTGACAGCTGTTTGACTTGTCCCCTCTCTTCAAATGTCACCTTCTCAAGGGGACGTCCAACAACTGATCAATAAAAACCAGCAACTCCTCTGATCACTTCCTAGCTCCCTTAACCTTTTTTTCCATTTGACCTGGAGTATGTGTGTTATTAAGTTTAACTGTCTTCCTTCTAGATTTTAAGCTCTACAAAAGGAGGAATTTTGTTTATCATTGAAAAATCAGAGGCAGTCATCTGAGGGAAACGTACCTTAAGTGCAGACGACCGTTCCTAAAAAGGAGAATTTATGATTAAGGTACTAAAAAAAAAATGCATGTACACACTCTAAAGTGAATGGCATACAGCATAAGCACAAATATACTGAGGGGTCAAGCAAAGAAAATTATCAAAGATTTCATAACTAAGTATCAGCAAGAGATTTTTTTTTTTAACAAAAAGAGCACATTTGGCAGCTAACAATCTACAGTCTCCTAGAAGATTTTTTCCAATTTCTTTTCATTATCCTTAAACAGATGGAAACAATAAAAGGCATCCAACATGCTCAGCATCCTAATTACTAAACTGTAGCTTTTAAAATACCACTGTCCCCTTAACTTTAAAATAAACTGTTTATACACCCGAAGTTCAGAATATTAAGTGCTCTTGAGCTTATTAAGAAGTGTCTAAAGAACTAATATCCTGAACTATTTTACAATATTTAATTAGGAAATGAAAAGGATTCTGTAATTGAGGTACTTTTCATGATGGAAATGTGAAATGAAGAGCTTAAAATGAAATGATTTGACAGATTTGAGAGAAGTCTTTCTACTCACAACTTTTGATTGCCTGTGTTTTGCTTCTGAAACTGATGCATATAGCTTAATTAATTAACCCTATGTTTAACGTACAGCCAACAAAACCCTCAAAGATAGAAAATCAAAATGGAAGGGCAATAGGAAAAGTCCCGAGTTTTTTTTAAATAAACCCAATTATTAGATCTTGAAGAATACACATAACATTCTAGAGTCCAAGTTCTACAAGGGCACAGATATCTATTTTCTTCCCTGCTGTATCCCCAACACATAGAACAGTGCCTAACACATACCAAGTGCTCATAAGAAAAATGTGAGGGGGTAAGTGGTACAATGAATAGTGAGCACAGGAGAGGGCAAACCTGCTTGCTCTGAGAGCCATCACCACTGAAAACACATTACCTATAAAGCACGGCTCCTTTTGGTTTGATTAGCATCCAAAAAGTATATTTTAGGCAAAAAGGAGGGGAGGTAAGCAAGGTTATAATAGAATATTATTGTATCTTGCTATTTCTTTCAAAATAAAATTGACCACAGCTCTTAGAATGTGACCACTGCTAACTATTTGAGAAAACATCCTTCAGTTAAATATATTAAGTAATTCTTTTTGTAGCCTATTTTATTTCCCAATTTCTCACAGGCAAACCCAGGTGTCTACTTTGGCTTTATTTAAACTCTTTTTTGGCATTCTTTTGCAGGATGGAATATTAATTCCATCTCCAAAGGTGATGTGGTAAATGCATGAAAAGTCTTGGCTTTGAGCAGGCAGATTTGAAAAATCCTTATCACAACAGACACTACAGCTGACCACCTCTCACTAGCTGAGTTCAGATTTATTTCAGAACCACCGTGTACCCAGGCAATCAACCAATCAATCAATCAATCTATATTCTCTGGACTCTTCTGTAGCCATGAGTGAAACAGTACTGGCCAGTGGCATGAGTTTCAAAAGTAGCCAGCAGACAGTAGTACCGTGTCCAGCACATATCACCTCCCCCTGAGTCCTATATGGAAGGCAGGTGCGATACAAGAAACCCAGGCAGTCATCCTGAGACTATTAAAGGGCATGTGCCAAGGATGACTGAGAGATAGGGAGCAGGGCCTAGACTTCCTGAGAAAACACTGGCGCCACCACACCAGCTGTGGACTGCCTACCTCATTTCTCCTTTAATGAGAAAAAGCTGAACCTCTTCTGAGGTTCAAGTCACTGTGCTCAGGCTGCGTTTCTTGCCACTGAATCTAATTCTCACTGAGACAGATGTTAGCAATGACTAGAAGACAAAAGAAAATATTCTTCCTAAACTTATTAACTTGGTATATTTATAAAAATTAAAACACTATATGCTAATATGATTTCTTACATTTTACCAAGATAATAACATTGAGAAAGCCTGATTATAGTAATCTGCTGCTAAGAGAAATTAAGCTTTCAAGACAACACATTCTTTTATGAAATGACATTAACCATTAATGAAAAGTCTGAATTATAGAATTATTGTCTTACTTTTATTTTGGTAATTAACAAAATAAATATCAGTATATAATGTTCTAAAATATTTGCTACCATCAAAAAAAGATAGTTTAAATCTCAAAAATTAAAATCCCCCCAAAAGCTTATAATTACTGACTTGCAAATAAAGATAATGTTTTCTAGATCATGGTCAGGCAAGTCATATCAGCCCTATTGTAGTTATCTCAAATTTCAAGATACTGGAGTGAAGTTCTGTGAAATATTCACAGATGTTCCCTGGGTAAGTCATGGTCATGGTCAGCCTGTAGATAATGTGAGCTTGACCTTTACAATTCTGTGTCCTCTGCTTCTGGAGAATGGGGGCTACTGCTCGTGTACGTCACATGTCTCAGTGAAGTGACACCCAACTACAGGTAATACACAGCAGCAGACCACAGCTCTAGGTCTTCACAAGCACTTTTCCACATGCCAAGAAAGCCCTTCTACGACTTTCCCACCCAGCAAACTCCCACCAATCCTCAAAGACCCAGAACAAAACCCTTGTCCTCTTGGCAAAGGTTATCCCCTCTGTTGTGGGGCGGGGGTGAAGCAGCCACACAGGAACTCTCTCCCCCCCTTCTAAGACAAAGACAAAGGATCTGGTTAGCCCCACCCCCAAAGGAAGTTTGCACCAAAGAACCCTGACTCACTAAAGCCTTCTGGGCAAACTGTGAAATTTGCCCACGCCCTACAGCCCCATATATAAATAATCTCTAACTGACCCCAGGCACAGATGCCACCTTGGCACTACCCAGGTGGGTCATCCTCGCCTTACAGTAAACCCAGCTTGAACATCCCCACTCTGGTCTCATCTCCAAGAATTGCCGCTTACACCTTTCACCCTCAGCACTTTATTCACCTCTCTACCAGAGTAAGTGCAACACAGCATTGTAATTACCTATTTACCTGTCTCTTATTCAACTACAAACTGCTTACGAAGAGTCTGAGAGACATGGGAAAATGTCAATGTTTGCCAATTGAGTGACTGAAGGAGTCAGTGAATGCCTCATGCCTGACAGCATTCACTATTGCCAATATTATAGAAAAACGCATCAGAAGGTATGAGTTAAAGAGTATACCCAAAGCTAAATTGACTTTAAACAGAATCTTTAAAGGAAAATAAAGAGCTGAGTAGCTCACCATTTGGCCTAGAATCTTTTCACTCTGGATATCAGGGCCACCTTACATATGAAAACGTTAGTATGAGTTGACATATGCATTGTCTCATCAGACTACAGCATCCATGCACACTGCTCAGCAATGTGGCACCTCGGAGACAGATGGGCAATCAGGTGACCCAAGTTCAAGTCCCGGCCCTGCTACTTGCCAGCTGTCAAATAGTAATTACTTTCCTACCCACCTTGCAGGCTGTTGTGGGGATTAAATTTCTTATTTGTTGCTGCATCCCTGAAATATAGCACAGTGTCTGGCCCCTGGAGGCATGCAAATATCAATAAACAAATGATCCACTGCACAGATAGCATTTGACTCAAGGACCAGGCCTTTTCCCACCACATCCTGCAGGCTCATCATACTCATTTGACAAAATGCTACTTTTCTACAAGTTCAGTTTAACAATACTGGCTACTTATTCTCTTCTCAGGACAGTCTTTTCCTTGAAAGACTATATGCCAGTTCTTGCCTTGACAATTTCACTAGCTTAGGCTTAATTTGATATTGATTTCTCTTTTAGGAAAGAGAAAAAAGCCCATAACAGTTCTACAATTAACATTTAAGTTTACATAAAACTTGGTTGGAAATAGGTCACTATCTGTGACACTTTGCTTCTCAAGAACCGAACTATATTCCTTTTAAGTCCAAATAGACCAGCCTAAAATGTTTAACTGGAGAAATCAAGGGTGTGTGCATAATTATGGATAAAACTCAAGTATGTAACCTATATTTTCACGATGCAAAATGTTAAAAGGAGAATAATGTAACCTGTATTCAGCAATTCCTATTCCTCAGCTCTCTTTGTATCCTAATTAATGCTTCTCTAATTGTTTTTCAGAGGTGATTCTGAAGTGGCAACACCAAGTTACCTTGCACAAGATTCAAACTGATCACTCAGAGCTCACTAGTATCCATAAAATAAACATATACGCCTAGACACCGAAACTGTATTCCCTCATTCTTGGTGTAGTTTAACACAAACATATTCCCCTGGGTCAAAGCACTATAGAGGATTTTAAGGGAAGTACGTTTCTACTTCTTACTTTCCTCCTCTGTTTTGTGCTTTGCCATCTCCCAAATGGGTTTCTTTTCTTTTTAACCATTTCTATGTTTTGTCATGTTTGATTAGAACTAAAGAACCTATACAACCATCAGTAACCAAGGCACACTTTCCAGTCATCTTCATGGTTAAGGAAGATGACAGGCAGCAAAGTAGGAAGAAGAGCACACAGAAATAAGCAGAACTCACGCTGAATGGGAATTAAACCTCCCTCGCTGACAGCACTCACGGGTGCATCTTTCATTCAGGATCATACGTTTATAAGAGCAAAATTCAATTAACTGGAAATATATACAGGGAATTATGCAACAAATACCGATTTCACTTTCATTTGTAAAAATGCTGAAGAAAAGTATTACTACTGAATGTGGGGGATGGAATATCAGCACATTAATATAGAATATGCAATTTTTTTCTCCAAGCAATAGTAACATTATATTTATTCTGTGAGGCTAAACCTAGAATGTTAAGGGGTCTCTGGGTATTGTCCAATTGTGATCAGTTTGCAGACTGCTAAACTATTAGACCCTCTGACGATATTCTCCTTGGTGATAAGACTGTGTTCTCTGTTAAAACAATGACAATTTTTATCTGTGCTTGTCTCCCAGTAACTAGATAGGGTATTGACTGAGGCTGAACATTCAGATACCCCAAAACAATGAATGGTGAGTAATTCAGTTGTTAAAAATAGGCAAAGACAGATGCTTTATTTAGCTGATCAGCAATCAGCACATGAAGTTGGAATAATTCATAAAACCTCTGAAAATATTTTTCCTTTAAGTTTTAGCTTTCCTGAATCTTCTCAGAAATACGGTGAATACTATTTACTCACTAACTGTAAAAATAAATAGGTAAAGGAGAAAGACAGTGGATACTACTGGGCAAAGTAAGACATATGAACTCACAAAATACAATTCTGCTTGGGAAAAATGAAACCAATATACATATACATTTGAACTTACATGCATTATATGTATACATAACAATTATGTCTCACAGATACATTTCTCCTTTCTGAGCCACTGGAGGAAGAAAACATTTCACTTAGTAATTTATGAAATGTATGTGGGCCTAACACTTTGGAGTACTTTAAATCCGGGAGATACTCTTACTTTATAAAGGCAAATCACAGCAGAAAGAAAGTGTGCTTGCAATGCAAAAAGCACTCTGTTAGCCAATAAAGCAAGCTACCTTAGCATGGTCTCTCCATTCCATTGGAAAAACCAGTGAACCTAATCCACTGAGGTTATCAGAGTTTTTTAAATCAAATCTAGAGTCCCACCCACATTGTCTCCTCATCAATATTCCTCAATGCTTCCTCTTCCCCACCTGCAAAAGACCAGATAACCCTGTGACTGATCGGGGATACACACAAGCTTATTTTCCACTGTTAAATGGAGTTAACACACCCAGGGAAACTCTTGCAATCACTAAGTGGATGGAAAAGGGTTAAATGTGGAATTTAATGGAACAGGATTTAACATTTCCAACCTCATCAGCAAACAAATCAGCAATTTCTGAGAAAAACAAGCTAAACAGGACAAACCTTATGAAAGAGAATGTGGGGGCGGCATTCTTGTTATTTCAAGGTTATAAAAAACAACTCCAACACCAAGCTATATGTACTACACAGTGGTCCATCGTAATTAAGACAAGTATGGTACAGAAAGGTCTACCTCTCACACAGCCCCTGTGCAGCACTCTCCCCTGGGAGCCTCCGCCCACCACGCCTGCCCTTCCTCTGCTCCTCTGGGACATCACACACCCTACTATGTTTTTACTCCCAAGTTCTTCCTTCATTCCCTGAAGATGCCATCCCCAACTTTTATACATTGCCACTGAACTTTCAAAGCTATTACATTTCTAAGGGCTTAAATCTTCAAATAAATATTTTCCACGTTAAAGGAAAAAGAAGAGAAGAGACTTTACTGCTAATGGTTTGTGAATTTTTTTAAACACATTAGAAGTTCTGCATTCACACCATTCTTTGCACTCAGAATAGGTAGAACACTTCGGCTAGGTTGGCCTATTTACTAAGGAGCCAGTTTCCACAGGATGAAAGTTAACACACATGCACTTCACACTGCATCATGATGCCTGAGTAAGCGTAGAATAATTACAAAGCAATGTATCTTGTTTCCCAAATTGGAGCACAAACTCCTGGAGAGAGTGACTCTCTTTATACTAGGATGCAGTCTCTGTATTCTCCCCTCAGAGCGCCCTACATTTCCGTATTTGCTTCAGGGCAGGCTAGACTCACCCTGAGATTAGTTTCCTGCAAAAGAAACTTGGGACAAAAAGTGATATAAAGATTATGGTCTTTAGGCAAATTCACACCAAGAACTGAAATCTCTTAACACCCAAAGTTACTGTTCTTTCCAGCAACTCTGAGTTCCAAAATCTGGCTTTGTCTTTTTACAGCTAACCAGGAACCAAATACCCAAGTTCTGGGTCCGGCTTTGCTACCACCTACCTCGACAACCTGAGTAAGTCACTTTTACTTCTCTTTCAGCTCCCTCAGCTACAAAATACTTTAGCCCATTTTTCTCTGAAAATTCCATAAATCTAAATTCTTAAAAATTTAATATATTGCAATCTTATGTATCAATCTTCTAACACAAAAGCACTAACACCCCAACAAAGACAGTTATGAAACACGTGACACTGAAGTTGTCAGATCCCAATCACAATGCAACTCATCTGAACTAAAATCAATGCCTGCCTCACAATGTGGTGGAGGTTAAATCACGGAATGAAAAGCTTTAGCTAGATGTCGGGCATTTATTAAAGCACTAAGTCTTAGCTATTCTTATTAATACTGAAATAAATATTGAAACTAGTTCTCTAGATTTTTGTCAAAATCAACAATTTTAAAGTAAGCAAGTTGACAGAACCGACTCTATTCAGAAATTCCCCCCAAAAGAAATTGTGATGCATTGCCTTGGCTGCTAACCAAACATAAAATCACAGAAAGCACATCCCAGCAACCCAGAATTTCCATATTTAATTTTGTGTGATTCTCTCATCTTTGAGCTAAATCTTATTTGTTTCCTGCTTAAAAATAATCTCAAGATAATTCTGAATAAATCCACCTACCAAAAAAGTGAAAAGTGATTTGTTCTACTAAAATGGTTTTATCCACGCAGTGGCTGTATTATTCTTTCCTCTAAACCTCATTTCTACCTTTGCTACTTAATCCGTACTCAAAAATAAAAATAAAAAATAAAAAATAACCTAGCAACAATTAAATCTTTGATTCTTTATCTACTCTGTCTACTAGAACCTTCCCTCCCTTTCATCTCTCCCCTGACATGAAGGATACAAAGTGGCAACGTCTGTAGCTCTGGAGTCCGGGCTCCCTTACAGTCACCTCTCTGACAACCCCTCTCCATCTCGGGGTCCCCACCCCAGTCCTCTGGGAAGCTCTAGAGAGATCTACTTGCTCCAAAGCAACAGGGTCCTTCAGAACCAAACCATCTCTACTTGCCCTGTAAAAAAGATCATGGTGTAGTAAGTTTGATAGGTGCTCTCTCTCCTTTCTGAATACTTAATGGAGGATTATCCTGTACCACGTCTACTGTACAAATATCACGCTTTGACATCAGGACTTTATTAAACATTATCCTCAGAGAGGCCTTGCAGACCACCCCATCTAAAGCCCCTCCTCTTTCTCCCTCACATCATTACCTTTCTACTAGATATTTATTTAATGCCCGCTTCCTTCACCAGTCCACCAAGCCCCACGAGGGCAGGGACTTCGATTTGTTAAACAATGGAGGCCAAATGTCCACTACAGTGGCTCAAAACACAAAGCTCTCAATACATAACTGTTGAGCAAATCAATGAAATCTAGGATGCTTATGTGCTCTAGCTCTACATCAGTCTTTAAAAAAAAAAAAGGTGATAGCTATGGTCCTCCCTTTTGGAAATTATAATTTTACTGGGACTTAAGGAACTTACAATTTTACTGAGGAAACAAGACACACTAACTAGACAAAAATGCATAAACGTCAAAAGGTGTTGCATAAATTACAAGCACCCAGGAAGGAAGAGACAAGTGAATGACTGTGGCCATTGGAGAACACACAGTGGAAGCAGCATTAATGCAGGGCTTTGACAGATGTATTAAATTAGGGCAGGAGAAGAATTCAGATGGTCTTCCACAATGAGTGAAAACCGGCAAAGCATATGCCAAGGGAGGAGATACGAATAACCCCGGCCTACTTGGAAACAACACATGCAAGACTCATGCAGCTGAATGGGCTATGCCAGCCAGGAACCGATTAGGAAGAGCCCGGTTAGGAAGAGCCTTGAATGCAGCACTGGAGCATTTACACTTGACAACGTGGTGAACAGCTTAACAGGTTCAGAAGGGAATGTCACACTGGCAGTGGAAGAGAATTGACCCAGCAGTTATAGGATCAGCCAGGTAGCAAAAGACTCGAGGGAAGGAGATCAACAAAGGCGGGGTGGTCACCAGAGTAGTGACACTGAGAACAGACAAGCAACAAATACTGAAGGTGTGCAAGTTCCTACAAGTACCACCTCTTGGCCAGAAGAACAGAATAAAAGCAGAAAATCAGAACTGTCAGGATTTCAGTAGGGACAAGAAATAACATGCATTCTTTGCCTCAGTATATATTACCAAGCCCTAGGAGACAGGAACATAACACCATTAATGAGAAATGCTTAGTCCTTACGTCAACTGGTAACACTTAAGATTAGCTGAATGAGTTTGATTACAAGAATGAACTACTAAAAGTCTATTATGGATCTAGCACAGTTCTGCCTTTTTGAACAACTATCACATTAGAAGCTACAGTATGAACTACTCCCTACAGACAGAGCCAAGTGGCCTCATAAATGCATAAGGATCCACATTACCAAGGCAAAGGTCAAAATCACACTAAGTCAAATGCTCAAGGCTGGTCCCTAGTGGAGAGAAGCAATGAGAAGAATTGCCTCAAACAGAACTAATTTTTTTTCTTTAATAAAAAGAGGAAACTAAAGAAAGTTAAAGAAAATATTAGTCTATGTCCCAATTTCAAAGAAATTTCCAAGGTCAAGGATATTGTTACAAGAAAAAAAGAAAAACACTTAGGCAACTGGATTCTTCAGACCTAAGATAACCAAAGAATAATCATTTTTTTTAAGGAAAACTACGTCATTCTCTCACTCTTTTCAATTTGCGTTAAAGATTGAGGTATTTTGTAGTCAACGTGAATATTTAGGTTGTTTTCAATTGTCTTAGTTCAAAGTTTTTTAATTTTCTTTTTATTTATTTATTTATTTAATTGAGACAGAGTCTCACTTTGTGGCTCTCGGTAGAGTGCTGTGGCATTATAGCTCACAGCAACTTCCAACTCTTGGGCTTAAATGATTCTCTTGCCTCAGCCTCCCAAGTAGCTGGGACTACAGGCACCTGCCACAATGCCCGGCTTTTTTTTTTTTTTTTTGACCTTTGCCTTGGTAATGTGGATCCTTATGCATTTATGAGGTCACTCTGGCTCAGACTGGTCTTGAACTCCTGAGCTCAAGGAAATCCACCTGCCTCAATCTCCCAGAGTGCTAGGATTACAGGCATGAGCTACCACACCCAGTCTATCATATTGTTTTTTATGTCTCTTTTCTGAAATAATGAAAATTCTAATGATAACTGCCTTGTCAACAAATGAGTTACAGTGCTTTAGTCTTGAAGCTCAAGCAAACATTTTTAAACAAGCTGGAATAATACATAGAAGAATCCCAAACTCATAGGTTTTTTTTTTTTTCCAAGCTTGAAAAGTACTTCAATGTGTTACATTGTGTTGTATTATGTCTTTGTTATCAAGGAAGTAAACACAAAGAAAACCAGAGGAATAGGAAAATAGGTAAGGAATTCATACTATTATTGATAGCTACCATTCATTCAGTGATAAGTACTTATGGTATCTTTATTACATTCCTGGCACTATGCAAAGTGATACGATTACAATGAACATCTCCTTTATGAAGCTTGCATCCTAGCATTTATTTGCTTTGCCCTCAACAATTCAAATTGTCTTCTGAGATGGAGATGATTTCAAGTGGAAGAACCAGTTATATTGTAGGGTAGCACATGGCCTTGAAACAAATAATTTAAACTCTTTAATCCCTTTCTTCTAACTTTGTAAAACAACAATTATACAGGGTTCCAGTATATAGCAAAATAATTGAAGTAAGCGACCGGTCTAACAGCCCCCAACAATTGTCACCTCCCTGTATTTACATGCCTTTATGCAATGCCCTCCCCTTAAATGTGGGCTGCACCTTTTTTTTTTTTCTTTTGACCTCATTTTTAGTGTAAGTACTGTGAATCATGTTGCTTAGTCTATGGAGAGGTCTATGTAGCACAGAACTGAGGGAGTTCTCTGGCCAACAGCCAGTGAAGAACTGAAGCCCTCCCTCAATCCAACAACAGAGAGAAACTAATCCTGCCAGCAAGCACACGAGTGAGCTAGGAAGTGGATCTTCCCAAACTGAGCCTTCAGATGAGACTGCACGTGTGGCTCTACTTCTGGAGTATAGAGTTATGAAAGACTTGAGACTGAAGCACCCACCTAAGCCATGCCTGGATTCCCAATCACCAGAAACAATTATCATTTTAAGTTGCTGAATTTGGGGGTGGGGGGGATTTAGTCACACAGCAATAAATAATATAATAATGTAGATGCATCTTTAAAATGTAGTGCACTATAAGGTTTTAAAAGTTATATCTGGAATAATAGTAAATAATATTTTAGAAGTCCTTTTAAGATCTTCCTTGTGTTAAATAAAAGCAATCTATTTTTTTATCTCTGGTCATCCAGTTTATCTGAAACACATCTAATTAACTCTACAATGGTCACAACCACTACTATCTCAAATCATATGTGAATTATCAGCCATCAAAAAATTTTTTAGGCTCGCTGCCTGTGGCGCAACAGGCTTAGGCGCCAGCCACGTACACCTGAGCTGGCGGGTTCGAATCCAGCCCAGACCCGCCAAACAACAATGGTGGCTGCAACCAAAAAAGGCCAGGCGTTGTGGTGGGCGCCTGTAGTCCCAGCTACTTGGGAGGCAGAGGCAGGAGACTCGCTTGAGCCCAGGAATTCGAGGTTGCTGTGAGCTGTGATGCCATTGCACTCTATCCAGGATGACAGCTTGAGGCTCTGTCTCAAAAAAAAAAAAAAATTTTAAATTTTACAAATATATCAAATGCTATTAAGGACACACTGGGGCAAAAAGACTGAATGTGAATATTAGATAAAGGTCTTTAGAGAAAAAAATTAAGCATCAAGAAAGTATAATGAATGATAAAGGCACAATCTACCAGGAAATAACAATTCTGCTTCTGTAAGTGCCTAACAGTGTCTTCCAACACAGAGAGCAAAAATTCCTACTTCATTTTTTACCCCTAGGTCCTTCTTGAATAGCAACTATTACGTTGTATGAGACATATATTTTTAAAAACCATTATCTTAATTAAATCTGCTAATAGAACTTATACCTATGGATGTTCCCACAAGAAGGATGATTTAAACATTTCAAAAGTGGAGTTAAGTACAATTACCATGATCCAGATTCTACTCCAACATGAGACATGGCAAGTATGTACCAGGTGTAAGAATGAACCACTGGCTCCCATTCTTCTCTCTCCATGTAGCCATAGCCCTTGCCATGTGACTGCAGGTCCTCCTTCAGAGGAAGTATCTGCTTGCCTGTCCCTGTACTCTGAGCTCCACCATGAGACTTCTCTTGACCAATTGGATATGAACAGAAGTGACAATGTAACAGTTCAGAGTCTGGTCTTTATTGCATGCATTTGAGTTAACCCAGTGAGTACTGGAATATTCCATGTATGTACTTGGGTTAACAAAGTAATGTATTAGAGCAAGCTTGCACTAATCCACAAAAGCTAATTATCAAATTTTTAGGAACTTACAGACCAGATGTTAAAAACATACCAATAAAAATTATATAAACTTAAAATTAAGCAATAAAGGTACTCAAAATTCATGATTTCCTAATTCTTCTACTAAGTTTTACTCTGTTACTTACGTTTCTGAAGTTGTCTATTATGTCTGCCTGATAAAATACTCCGTAATGGGGTGCTGTGTGGCGGTTTTCAGTGATGTCACTGTCAGTATTAGCAGCTTGAAATTGTCTATAGTGGGAGTATTTACATCACAAAAATGGGCAGATGCTACAATAAGAGCTTGTCTTTTCTTTCAAGGAGACAATTAGCCTTCTATCGCCATGAAAAATGCTTCTTGATGGTCTTCCCTTTCATGCTTTGGCCCTACAGGGAACACATGTGGAGCCCAGTCAGATCAATTAGTCTATCTGAAGAAGACTGCAACTTAAGAGTCGGGGAGTGAACTGGTAAAAGCCCTGAACACGAGAAGCTGATGAGCAACCACTGAGAAACTGATAAAATGCCAGGCTCCAAATAGCATAGTGCTTTAGATGGCAAAGCAGTATTAAGGACTAATAGAAGTGTTAAAGGAGGACTGCTGTGAAGGGAACAGAATTTACTTAATACCATGGTGTCCTGGGCCCAATACCAGGCACTGTAGATTCAGAGTGAAAGAGTGAATGAGGGCAGAGGTAAACATGATTCAGGGTGCCAAAAGAGAGGGGAGAGGACAAAGGCAGGGTGTCAGAAGCACACAGAAGACCTGGTCCAGGTGATGGGATCAGGGAGGGCTTCCCAGGGGAAGTGCTATCTGGGCTGAGAATCTAATAGTTCAATTAGAGATAAATGAAGGCAAAAAAATTAAGGAAGCTGCTAAAGGAAAAGAGAAAGAGATTCTACATGGGGACATGGGCAGGCCTTGACAAATGATTAGATTGAATGCATCAGAGTTGGCCTTTGACCACCAATAGGGTTAGAGTGTAGACCATTTCAGCTACCCCCACATCAGGTGGAGGCTGCTTCTCGGAGAGCCTGTTCATCTCTGTTAGAGATGTGCACAGAGCCTTGTCCAACACACATGCTCAGGCACCGATGACCACAACTGTTCTTCCCTCTCATTCGATGGTTTGTTCCTTTACCTGCCAGACAACCTTGAACCTGCCCCAGTAATAAAACTCAACAGCTGAAATCTGATCAGCACTTCATAACAGCATTTACAAACAAGTACTATCTATCAGTGGTATGATATCCAAGTTGATTAATTCACCATTTGGCCATAGCTTCCAGAAACAATAACAAAAGATACCAGTAATCCCAACCAAGAAAGAAAATGTGGACATTTGGAGACCATCACACTCTTTACACAATTTTCAAAATCCAAAGCACACACCTATTACTTATGCTTATGAAGTTATATCCAAACCACTCTGCTAAGATAAGCCATTTTACTTAGAAGAATGAAATTTAAAGGTCTTTCAAAAAATATTTTTAATTTAAAAAGCCCCAATGCATACTGGATCATCATAATCTCAAAACATCAAGTCTTACTGTAAGATTTTGCTTCAAAAGAATTCTGCAAGTATTTTACATTATTTGACTATACTACAAATAATGTAAAAACAAACTTCATTTTAGCCACACTGGTAAACCAAGCATACTAAAGCCATTCTACTGGATGACAATTCAAATATTGAAACACAGAAAGAAAATAAAATATCTGACAAGGCTTTCATTTAGAAGCATCTCAGGATACAGTTCAATCGAGCACCAATCTATTCTTCTGAGATTGTTAGCCTGCGATGAAATATTAAAATTAATAAGGCCATTTTCTTCAGAGACTCGAGTAAAAAACCCTGTTGGAATGTCATAGACAAGACAGAATTGTTTAATTTAAGGGAAAAAAAAAAATAAGTTAAATCACCCAGCCACTTCTTTCTCTGCTACCATTAAATATACACTGAATACATTTCCTGTGTAAAAATCAAAACAAACTGTGGAAGAGACATAACAGGGTGCCCTGTTTTATTTTCCTGCTTCTGCTGACCTTCACTCTTAAGCATTCTGTTCACTTGGTTCTTTTTTCACCAAATATTTTTCTCCTCAGCTGCCTCTCTGCCAGGCCAAGTTAAACTTTCCCAAATCTTCTTGTTCTAATCATAGCACAGCAAACTCCAGTAAAAATAACTGAGTAAAGCTTCCCTAAAATGACTGGTATCTACAGCAAAAAAGTAGTTTCAGCATTCTGATTTTTTCATAATATGGCCCAAATTGTCACATTGTCACAAAGACCGAAAATTGCAAGGAAATATACTAAATGCAACACACACACAGGCCTACATTAACCACTCAAATGAAGTTAGGAATTTCCCTCAAGTTGTACAATGTCAATAATGTAAACGACTTATTAGATGTAATTAAAGTACAGGTTATTAGTATTAGATCTAATTCTCACCAGGCCCCCTGCATTTCTAACGTTCCACTCAGAAACCCAGACATTTTCCTTTATGTTTAAGGCAACGGAGGTAAAAGCAAATTGTGCAGTAAATTCTCAAGAAACATTTACAGCCCACCAGTGGCAAGAGAGGTCGGAGGAGCCAGGTGTGACCATACAAATAGGCCTGTACTTCTTGTGCTACGTTCAGGGAGCCTGGAATCCCACATCACTCCCATGCCCAGGAAGTTTGCTTGGTTATGCCACTATCGTCTTCAAACTACAAACCACTGATGCCACAGATTTAGAACATTTCAACTTTTTACTTTTTCCCCCCTTATTTGAAATAACGCAGATAATTCTAGGTAAAAAAAATTTTTTTCGATTTGGTCATCTATGTAAAACTTTGGATAATAAACTTTCCACCTTCTCAGTATGAATACTTAGCTTTTGCTCTGATTTCTTTATTCCATGTCCAATGTCATATGGTAAAAACAACTCTGCAGATATTTTGAAATTAAAAGGAAAAAACGTTTACATATTGTACTCAAGGATACTGGGCAGCCACTGGGGAGTGGGAGGAGAGGTGGATCGGAGGTCAGAATAACTAGTTTTGGAGAAGACTCTTCCCACTCACCAATTCTTTAAACATTTGAAGATTTGTTATGGAAATATAAAATATTTAAGTAACATCCTAATCCGTGATCCCAGAGCCAAACTTCTGAAACACATCCCAGGTGTTTGAGAAGAGAATGGGGATGTAGGTTATGAAGAGACAGTTTACTTAGCCAGGGATTTAGTATATGAAGGTCATTCAGAAATTTGTTTATGAAACACTAACATTGGTAACCCCAAACCTTAATCCTATGATGGCAGTTAGGTGCACTGGGAAAACCAATCAACATGACATTACATTTGGAAGTGGAATGCAAATCCCCAAATGTGAAATCAACAGAAATGATTAAGACAAATAAATAAGTAACACACCTTATTTAAAGGTTATTTGTTAAATCATTTAAATTTTCCATCACATTGGTAACAGTAAGCTTTTAGAAGTTATAGTCTTTAAGCCTAAGCATTACAAAGAAACCCAGTGTCAATCTTGAGTCTGACATTGGCATCTATCAGCTAGAGTAGCTGCTTTCAGCTCTCAAGTCCTAGAGTTACATGGCCTATTCTTGTACAGCTATGATAAATGGTTTCATAAAGTGCTCTTGACACAGCCGACGTCACCCACTGAAGCTGAGGAATAAGTGAAACATGAATTAGAAGTAAATGAGAAAGGGTACGATGATTTTTCTAATATATGGCATTAAAACAGATTAATAAAAAATCATATTTATGAATATAGATATGAATGCTATATTCTTCCTTATAATAATACTAGCTTTCTGGAAAAATTGCACTAGATTAACACTTTATCATCATGTTTTTGTTATTCCTACATAAGCTAAAATGACAAGTAGCGACAGAATGTCACTTTTTAAAGCTAGCAATTGAAAAGAATTTTTAGCACTTAGAGAAGCTCAAGGCTTCAGCAAGAAGTAAAAGATTAAATCAGAGTCTATAATTGGGATTTTAAAATATAGGTTGCTGTCACAATTCAATTTCTGAGGTCTGCCTATATATAACCAGTGGCATCCCTTATGAATGTTGGACTCTAAAAACAATCAAAATGATTTATCACAAAACATTATTAATCATTTAATAATGATTAATGACCAAAAAGTTCTCTCATCTAAGATCTCACTGAATGGCAAAAAGGGTTTATAACATTTACCCACTGGCACACAGTGGAGGGAATGACTATGGAACAGGGATCTGGAGGATGAGACTTTAAAAAAAAAGCACCCTGTTTCAATTGTTGGCAAATGTCCTATAATTTCCTATGTTATCAAATCAATTCCAGAAATTTTAACCTGTTCCAGTAAAACAAAAACTTAGCAAAGGACACAACTATTTTAAGTCAGGTGTGAATAAAGATTCTCTTTTAGCATGTTTTAAAACCGAAACCAAAAATATTTCAAATCTGAGAAGAACATCCTATCAAAGGAAGAGAAAAAGGGAAGAAAGGTGAAATGGGCTAGAATTTGAATAACATTTTTTAATATCTGAAAGTTCAGAGTGAAATTATAAATGCTGCAAGAGATTCCCAAGCAGTAAAAAATGGTTTAATATAAAAGGATATAATTTTAGACCTTATTTACTATTACTTTTTTAATAATAAGAGGGTAGCAAAGTAAATAATAGGCATGATTCAAGACACTTAACCAGTTAGGAGAAAAAAGAATAATCTGTCTTCAAGTGTCTCTTTACATGTAGATATTTGTAAGCAAATAGCAAAGCTTAAAAGCAGCTTCTCTGACCACGACCCATTGCTTGGGAATGGTCAACACATGTACTTCAAAATAAAAGTGAAATAAATACTCTACCTCTGAACTGTCCAACACTAGTACCATGTCCCCAAAGCCCCAGCTGAGTTTTTAGTCAAATTATTGAAACAATATCAGCATGGACATAGTTTTTGCACATCATTCTAAAAAATTAACTGAATAACATTTCCCCCATCCATATCATAGTCTAAAAGAACTAGGATGCCCCATTTTAGATCTAACTGTCTATAAAATCAATATGCCTATAACAGTGGACAGAGGAACAGAAACTTAAATTCTAATCCAGATTTTTCTGGGTTGACTCAGCTCAAAAATGACTTGACTTACAGGTTTTCATCACTCTGGGCCTTTGTTTTCTTGTCTCTAAAATGTGGTTCTAACCTTTCCTGGTTACAGGGTTCATGACATTTGGATAAAAGGCTTAGGATCAACTCCCCAAAACAAACAAATGCCTAGCACTTTTTGTGTGACTCTGGGGAGGTGGACCAACACCCCACCCTGAAGTTCATCCGTCAGTCTCACCTCTAATTCTTGTCTCAGGAGATGTCTAAGAACTCACCTAGTTCTGATTCTGTGACATTGTCATTAGGGTACAACCCCTCGATAAATTACTTCCCCAAATTACAAGACTGGGTCATATCCATCCTGGTCAGAGCCTGACTAGGACAATGCACAACTAAATTTCAGAGAGCTAAGAAATGTCTTTTTTTGGGGGGGGTGGGCAGGGCTGGGGTTTGAACCCACCACCTCCGGCATATGGGGTCAGTGCCCTACTCCTTTGAGCTACAGGCGCTGCCCTACCAAGAAATGTCTTATATGTGCATCTTATTCAATTTCAACATTAAAAAAAAAAATCTATTTCAAATGTAGCTCTCTAAAACAAAGAATCATAACTCATTAGAACAGTGCCCTCATGGTCGTCTCTTCCAGGTCCCTATTTGGGAGAGCGTACGGTGTTGGTTTGGATCCCAACTTCTTCAGGTTTGGCCATTCCTACCTGTAGCCTCTGGAAGCCACTTGTACCAGATAGAATGCCCCAATTAGACAACAGTAATAGGGTATGGGTACCTCTTTCAGGGATTCAATCCATACACTGAGTTGAGCCACTCACTGAGATGTCTCAATAATGTGAATTAAGAAACAAATCAACTAGTAAGATGGTGAGAATTATAAATAAACATTATGTACAGTACAGATTTTGATTGGCAGTTTTGTGCCATAAGTATTTTCATCCTTTCTTCTGCCTAAGTAGAAACTGATCACAAAACCAATAACCTAGATATCTCTCAAATATAATCCCTAGAGACATGAAGCCCTGATTAGTAGATCCCTATTACACAAAACTGCTTTCTACTATTTCAATACCATCAACAAGCTAGTGATACTGCTCATATATCCGTCTAATGAATCTTAATTTTACTTTTAAATCTGAAAAAAAGAAAAAATTAAGTCAAACTAAACTTTTCCACAACTGTTTATTAACTACTAAAATATTATAGGCACTAGTAACTAAGGACAAAGTTGTTTTTAAAAGCTTATAAATGAACATTTTTATTGACATGAAGGACTCTGGAATACAGGACACAGTAACTCATAAAGCTAATAATAAATACTACAACTCTTGGTCAAAATTCATTTTCTACTTCTAAAAGTTATTTGCTAATTGAGTCACCTGAATGTGATTTAAAAAAAAAAAAAAAAAAATCAACCAATGCTCTTCTTTCCTTCCCAAAAATTCTCTTAGAATCAGAAACATCAGCAACAATTTAGGAATGCAAATGGATTTTGTATTTGCATTGAAACTTAATCATGACTTAAACAGAAGGAATACAGCTTCACTTTGCAGAGGTAGATTGAACCCAGAGGAATATGTTATTTAAGAAAAAAAATAGTTCATTTTGACTAACAAAACAAAAAGCATGTAAAAGGGAAAACCTGGCATAGAAAAAGCCTAAGAGTAATTTAAAAATATACCCTGAGGCCTGGACTGAAGGTCCTGGAACACGTGGTACCTGCCCTATACACAATGATTACTAAAGATCACCCTGTACTAAAATCCCTCAAATATCCATTTTGTTTAGTCACTCCTTTCAATTCTTTTTGCTACCTTGAACTTTACATGTGATTAAATGATGGAAAATAATTTTTTTTAAATAGAAGATAGATGCAGGCTTTAGAATAGAATGGCCTCACATATCACAGAACATGGCAATGGCTTCACCAGATAGTGCTGAGCTTCAACTCAATAATAAGAGAAATTTCACAAACTTCCTGAAGTCAGCACTCCTCAAAGTCCAAATAGCCTCTTCCAAGAAAATATGCTTCCCCTGACATTTTATGGGAAGCAAACAAAAACATATCATGTGGATTTTTCCTCAGTCTATCCTGCAAATAGTTTTTTATATTTAATTCTAGAATGTCAGATAACTGACCCAACCAAAAACCATCTACCTTAGAATACCCATCTGAGGATATGTCAGCCATTTATTTTTTTCAACATTCATTCAGTCCATTCAAAGAGAAATTAAATGGTGTATGTTCTAAAATTCACATTTATATGATTTATGTTCAAAAGCTACAGGTTCCATTTAGATTAAAGGCACAATACCTCTTCTTCCCAGTTTTCAAACTACATGAATAATAAAAACAGAAACCACAGAAAACAATATTGCAAGGTATTATTAATGCCAGGCCCATCCTGAACTCCTAGAGGAAAAACACCAGGTGTTGTAAGACAGGGAAATACAATTCTGAATCAATATTTGACAAAGTACTCAGCCACTGATTTTGTTTGAATATTCTCAGAATTGAGTATTTTCAGGAAGTATAATCCCAGTTAATTATACCTAGTGATTCTTGAAGGGGGCAACAGAAAGAATCATTTTAAAAAGAAATAGCAAATTTCAAACCTAGATGAAGGTAGAGAAGATAGTGATCCAGCTTCTATTGTCAATCTGTGGTCAGTCTGGTTTCCTCTGGCCCTGCCCACTTCTCTACCTTCCTAGACAGCATTTCATCAGTATGTACAGAAACTTATCTCTATTACTCCTTTTAAACATAACCATATCACATTTAAAAAACTGAAAGTAATTTCTTAAGAAATATTTAGTTACTGTTCAATTTTCCCAATATCTCAAAATACTGGTCTCTCTAAACCAAGATGAAAAGAGTGTTCACACATTCCAGCTAATGGATATACCTTTTAAGTCTTTTTTTAAATCTTGAAAATCTCCTTCATGGTCTCGTTCTTGGCGATGTGAAGAAACTCTACAGTGTGTCCCGTATATTTCCATAGTTTAGATTTTGCTAATTTCATTCCCGTGGTGTCATTAAACATGTTCCTCTTTCCACTAATTTCCTATAAACTGGCAGTTAGATCCATTGACTTGAACAGAATTCGGTTCAATTTTTATTATTTACTTACTTGGCTAGAACGCTTCCCAAGAGATGGTGTCCACTGCTATCCTGAGGTAGACAATGCTAGGTAGTCTCTGTGCCATATCATAGAGGTCATTACAAAAGTTCTGAGATACACAAACATCGAATGAAGCAACGCAGATAATGTAAACAAGTGAATCAGAAAGGATGCTGTTGACTGTGTTTCTTGGAAGTGAAATAATGGACCATAACAGTCTGTCTCAAAACTTTCATAGTGACCTATCTAGTAGCTATTAATGATTATTGCTTGACTCCACTGTTATTAGAATTTGAAAAACAGTAGTTTTCCTCTATCAATTTTTCATTTAATTACTAAAATATTTCTACAAAGAGAAACTTCTCAACTATTTCACCACCCTGAGGTCCAATTCCAACTGGAAAGACATGATGATTTTTTTCACGTCATTGTTTTCAAAGTAACAAACTGATTTCCTATCAGTTGCTTTTGTCATGAAGTCATGAATTTAAAACTATTTGATGTTTCAACCTTTTGTAGCTGTTCTTTTGAGTGATCCTCAAACTGTGTCAACATTTAATAGCCAGTGAAAGACTCCTGAATCCTTCCACTTACCACCCACACCTCATCTTCGATAGCTTGTTTCCTTATATAACAGGCTGTTTCTGATTTCTCATTTCTGTTTTCCGCCCCAAACTTGGAACCAGCCCTTTCCCTCAGGAACTCTCTTGGTGGGAAACAGCGTTTAGAAATGATAATCTAAACTAAAGATGCTCATTGCCGCTGGACTGATCATTATTTCTACCTTTTTTTCAGTGGAACAAGTGAACATGTCTTTAAAACATTATAAGCAAACCATGTATCTTAAAACCATGATAAGGTGTTAAGATCTGAAATACATAAGGAACTCACACAACTCAATACCAAAAAAACTCCTCTGATTTAAGAAAGCACGAAGGACCTGAAGAGATACTTCTCACAAAATCTCAAAACTGCAGATGCCGGCGTGGATGTGGAGAGAAGGGAACACTTTTACAGTGCTGGTGGGACTGCAAACTGATACAACCTTTTTGGAAGGAAGTGTGGAGAACTCTCAAAGAACTCAAGCTAGACCTCCCATTTGATCCTGCAATCCCATTACTAG
>CAUYON010211804.1:0-58923 GCA_963573935.1 Arctocebus calabarensis
AGTGCCGTGGCGTCACACTGCTCACAGCAACCTCCAGCTCTTGGGCTTAAGCGATTCTCTTGCCTCAGCCTCCCTAGTAGCTGGGACTACAGGCGCCCGCCACAGCGCCTGGCTATTTTTTTTTTGTTTTGCAGTTCGGCCAAGGCCGGGCTTGAACCCGCCACCTTCGGTATATGGGGCTGGCGCCCTACTCGCTGAGCCACAGGAGCCGCCCTGCATCTTTATTCTAGCATTATTTTCTAGCATTATTCTAGCATTATTCTTTATTCTAGCATTATTTTCAAGTGCTGTGAGAGCACTGAAGGGGAAGTATTTGACTGCCTTCTTCCACGCGTCCCACTGGTGATCTTCAAAAGAGCCATTCCAATTTAGGAAGGGGATGTACGTTGGTGTTCTAACGTAGGAAGGGGCTCCAGGGGATTCATTGCCGCTCCCAATGTGGCACCACTATTGTTGTTACATCTTTGTGACAAAGTGGAGAAAAGCAACCTAATAACACAAAAAGTTGTGTTGCGGTATTCACTCTCTTGGAGGGCTTGGGGCCGTTGCCAGCAGATCCTGCCCATGGAGGAGGTGTGTGCTGCAAGGCAGGTAACTGGGCTAGCCGGGCGGAAGCTGGACTCTGTGCAGAGTGGGCTGGATCTTGTGAAGTGCACTGTTGGTGGGGTCAGAGTCTGCGGAATAACTCCTTGCGCAGTCTCAGTTATTAGCCCGTTCCCTCTTGTCACCCCCTCACTCCAGCCCTGGACTCCTGCGTTTCTTTATTGGTACCTCCTGGACATCATGACAGCTCGGAGGGAAGAGCAGAGGAGTATCTTCTCTGTGGCTTTCTCACTAGTGATGAAATTTCCACCTCAGTTTGGGTCTAAGTAAGGAGCAAGAAAGCTGGGATACCACGGGCTGAATATAGGAGAGGTCTGCTCCTTGAAGCTCCCTCCAGGGTCTGACCCACAGGACTGGTTTTGTAGGTGTGCGTGAATGTAGTGGTTGGGAATGGAGGGGGCAGGAGGGGAAAGGGACCAGACAGGGAATGGATAAGATGAGCTGACAGCTCTCCCTCCGGAGCTGAGATCAGGGTAAGGTGCAGACAAGCTCTTGCTCAAGGAAGGAATTCCAAATAGACACCAAAGCAAAGTGATCGACCTCGCTGATAACACCATTTTCTTCACTAAAATGTGAAGTCCAGTGTGGTCTTCAGGAAGGAAGTTCTGGTAGTGATGAGAATTTGCTGAAGCCTCTGAGGTTTGGGGGATGTTGATGGGGGCAGCAGAAAGCAAGTTCAGATGTGATGATGAGGAACCAGAGTGGAGGGCAGGCAGACTGCACTGGAGCTGCACCCTGGGGCGAGTAGCCGAGCAGTAATGGTGATGGGCAGGGACACATCCAAGCCCTCAGCGGGTACTAACTCATCCCACAGCCCTGTGATAAAAGTCCTCTTCTTACCCCACTTACAAAAGAGGCAGCTGAGGTGCAGGGCAAGTGGGTGGCCTGTCCAGGTCTCCCTTATCAGAGCTGGGGCAGATGCAGGCCTTCTGGCTCCAGGACCGGTGCTGTCATGTGTTACACCAAGAGGAAGTAGAATTGTAGGCAGTACGGAGGCCAGAGGGGAGACCAACTCAGGGAGGGGAAGCATCTACTGTTAGAGACCGTGGGACGGTGAGCAGTTCTTCAGCCTCCTGAGGGCTGCCATCGAAGAGGTGACACTGTCTACAAAAACACATTCTTGACAGCCTGTTCCTTCATAGATGGGCTTTAGGGGTAGGATGTAGGATCATGGGAAGAACATTGGCCTTAGAGCTGAAAGCGTTGAATGCCAGCACTCTGGCTTTGTGTCTCCAGGTGAATTATTTGGCCTCCCTCTTCCCACCTGTGGCGAGAATGTAGAGTAGAGAGTCCATTTGAAGACTGCCCCTGGCACAGTCTTAGCAGCTTAAGGGCCCTGCTGCTTCCTTCTTACTGGGCACTTGGAAGACAGGTGCGGAGGGGCAGAGGGATGTTTCTGGGTATGTTGAGCGATGTATGAAGAATATTTCCAGAGGTCGTGGGCAGCTGCTGTGGCTACACTGGCACCAGGCCCCTTCACTGGGCCTGGCAGTGCCCCAGCACAGTGATGGGCTGAGAATATCAGACTCCTGCCCGTGGCCGGCTTTTGTCAGCTCATGAGCCAAGAATGGTTTTCACACTTTAAAAAGATTGTTAACAAAGAGAGAGAGGAATATGTGGCAGAGTTGATTCAGCCCATGAAGCCTAGTGTGCTTGCCCCTCTGGGCCCTCATAGATGGGGGCGGGGGTCATCCCTCCAGCCTGTCACCTGCCTGTGGAATTCTTTAATCTCTCCCAAGACTGCACAGGACACTGGCTTGGCCGAGGGCCTGAGGATCTCTTGTGAAATGGGGGGTGTGGCCAACACTGACCGTGTCCTGACTGCTCTCTGCCTTTGCTGTCCCTCCGGGGAAGAAAAGAACACTCGGCGACACTTTTTTCTGGTGGTCAGGACATGTGTATTCCTAGTTGTGGACAGCTCAATCTTGTCTACAACCTTAACGGTCTATTCCAGCCATTTCCCCCTTTGATGCTTCTAAAAGCTGAAGGATTTTCAGGTAAAAGAAATGTGACTATTGTTTGAAATCTGTGTACACTGAAACTGTTAAGTTTGACTTCTTGAATAGGCACTTCAGTTTCCTGATACTCGTCATACCGCCAGCTTTTTATAAGATACATATGAGAAGGTGAGTTCACCTGGAGGGAAGTGGACATGGCATCAGATTTTATTCTTTCTGCTGATCATGCTGTTTTAGTGTGATAAACAAGGGCAGTGTTGCCAGTTAGGTGGCTCTGACGCCAGGCATCCGGCAAAGCTTACTGTAGCTCACAAGCATTTTCTAGTCTGGAGGACGGATGACCTGTGGCCCTCAAACCATACTGCCCAGCCACAGGGGATCTTATGCAAGACCTGCACCTTAGTTGTCTCAGCTATGTCACGAGAATGGTGATCTCATGGGGTGGCTGTGAGGTCTAGAACGCAATATTCATGAAAACTGCCTAGCAGAGTGTCTTCACGTGGGAGGAGCCATGGTCAGGATGTTCCCATGGCTTTGGTTGTCTGTGTTTTGGTTTTAATAAAGGAAGTACTAGGGTTCATTTTCCAGTGAACTATGCAATTTATTTGGATTGCATTGTGTTTTTTTTTTTTTTTAATCAATTGCTCCCTTAACAAAACTGTCCTGACTTTGGTGTCTGGGCCTGCTTGTCATCTTGAAGAAACTGTGGGCCTCATCTTTCAGCCAGGAAGCTTTTTATTGAAGAAAAGTGTACTCAGCAACTGCTGAGAGAGCCGGGGAAGGGGGGTAGGGCTGAGGTTCCCTCATTGGAGCTTTTGGGGTGCCAGAGCTTTGTGATCACAGGGAGTTGAAGCCTGAGACCCTTGGCCCTCTGGTGGTCAAGCCT
Organism: Arctocebus calabarensis; assembly: GCA_963573935.1. Taxonomy (NCBI): domain Eukaryota; kingdom Metazoa; phylum Chordata; class Mammalia; order Primates; family Lorisidae; genus Arctocebus; species Arctocebus calabarensis. The sequence continues at coordinate 3,448 of CAUYON010211804.1, forward strand.
GTGTGACAGAGGGGGATGCGGGTGATGTGACCCAGCAGTGTCCGGGAGTGTTTGGGCACTGCAGACGCTGTCAAAAGAGTAGGATTTTAACATCTCTTTCCCCTGATTTTCTTCTTGTCCAATGCTATAGAATATTTTTCAGATTTTTCTAGATGATGTGATTGTCAGAGGGTTGAAATCAAGTATATACTATGGGGGAAGCGAGTTCAATTCGTATGGTGGGCATTGTAATGTATTAAGAGAGCTCAGGTAGATAAACTAAATAGTGCCATTTAGAAAAATAAATTGTCTGTTCGTAGGCTAGGAAGAACTTCCCTTGTAGTGATTAGTAGATTTATTGTAATGAGAAGAAAAGTGTATTTCTGCATAAGTCTGTGACCTGGGTCTCAAAACAGTGTTCTTCAGCAATTGGTTAGGAATGAGATTTTTCTTAAAAGGAATATTTGAAGACTAGCAAAATCTGGCAATTCTTTGAGTTTCTTGCAGCCATTTGCTAAAGATATGTGTTGGGTAAGTACAGATTTGTATTTTAGAAACCTTAGGTTAACCAGTTAGTTCATACACAGAATAAATACTGTTTGGAGTAGAAGTGAGAATGGGTATGCAGTGGGTAAGGGATGAGTGCAGTGGGCAGGGGGTGGGTGACAATGGACAGGGGGTGGGTGTGCAATGGGCATGGGGTAGATGTGCAGGGGGCGGGGGTGGGTGTGCAGCGGGCAGGGGGTGGGTGTGCACTTTGTCACTTACTAGTGGTCACTGAAATCAGCAGATGAAGTGGTGGGGAGGGGTTGCTCATGCCTCATGGAGAAGAGAGAGATATTGGAGAGGAACAGATGAGAAAGATGAGCTGTCAGGAAATGGCTGATGTGATTCCTTCTCAGATGAAAAAAAGTAAATGTCCATGGACCAGGAATAAAGGAGTTTTCTAACGATTCTTACTGACACTACAACTTCCTACAAAGCTTAAGGAAATTATCTCCTAGGCCTTGACTGGTGGTTCTTGACCTTGGTTGAATGTTGGAATCTTCTGGGGAGCTTAAATCCTAATGCTGAGGTCCTTTCTCCAAAGATTCTGGTGCAGTTGGCTGGGGCTGGAGCATTGAACTGTTATAAGGCCCTCCGTCTGCAGCCAGGTTAAGAACCCCTAACCAGGGAGGGTCTGCCCGTGAGCTCACTGACTCCAGGACTGCAGGGCCTTCTCCTGCCACAGTGTCTTGTCCTGCACCTGTGTAGTTTCAGATCACTTGTAAATGAGGCACAGATCATCTTAGAAACAGCAGGAGCTTTTGATACTGTTAATACCATCTGTGCCTTTGAAAGGTGATGGCTGACTGAGGGAAAACTGGTGTGTATACTTTGTTCCCTTTGCTTCAGGAGGAACCCTAGTGTCCTAAACCAGCATTTGGTATGAAAACCAAAGTCCTGGCCTTAGACTTTCTTATGCTGTCAAAATCAGGAGCCTGCAGTTTCCCCTGTTGATGTTTTTATCAAAATACGTCTAGAGCTGGCTGTTGCATGGAGTACCAGGCTCTGGTGGGGGGATACTGTAAGGTGTGAAAATGTCCTGATTGCACGACTCTTCCCAGAAATGTGCCAAGGACTTCCCAGGGCAGTGGGGGAGGCCAGGGATATGCATGGATTTTGGACATTGCAGAGGTGACAGGATTTCTGGTTGGGAAACTGTCCATAAAAGGGCATATAGCTTTTATTTGGTCTGGTTTGTTTTGGTTCATAAGATTTACATTGGGATGGGCACAGTGGCTCACACTAGTAATCCTAGCACTCTGGGAGGCCGAGATGGGTGGATTGCTTGAGCTCACAAGTTCAAGACCAGCCTGAGCAAAAGTGAGACCCTGTCTCTACTAAAAATAGAAAAACTGAGGCAAGAGGATTGCTTGAGGTCGCTGTCAACTATGATGCCATGGCACTCTATCCAGGGGACAGCTTGAGGCTCGGTCAAAAAAAAAAAAAAAAAGATTTATATATTTTTTTAATGTATATATTCTTACATGAATAGTTATTTTATTAAAAGGGCATTTGAATTTTCAGATTGAGGGGGGCATGTTGAGGTAAAGAATGAGCTTTGAGAAATGAGCTCTCATTTGAGAATGAGAGAAGGCCTTTATGGGTTAATAGGCTTGATTTTAGTAAAATTGCCTAGTATTACTTTCAGCACAACATGCCTCTTGAAATTTAATGGTCAGATTAATCTGATGTGTTTTCAGGGTATTTTACTTGCTTGCAATTAGCTTTCAGATTTCTTGTTTATGGAAAAAATAATTTGTATTAAAAATAGGAAATTGGCATAAAGTTCAGCCATACTTAAAAACTACAGTAATTTTTAATCTGTTTTTGGGACTATGTTGTTATGTTATACATGGCTGGTTTTCAGTTAAGCGTTTTGGCCAGTGTTTTAGTGATGTCTAAAAACACACCCCAAGTTGAGTGCTTTAAAGATGATCTCGATCTGCTTGCGTCAAGGTCTCCAGTCAACCCTGGTGAAGGTGGCAGTGATCAACCATGTTACCTCTGCGATGTGTTTCCAGTGGGGCTCACATTTTTCTTCTTACTAAGGTAGATTCCTCCCCACTCCCCCCAACCAAACTGTGCAGTAAATACTTCAGGCATCATTTGAGAAGTTGAGAACTTGCTCAAGGTCACGAAGCAAAGCATTACACCTTTTGATTCCTTCCTTGGTACTCTTGCTATTGTATTTTGCTGTCAGAGCTTGGGAGGCAGCGATCGACATGCTTGGAATCAGTTGACTGTGGGCTCCAGTTTAGGCTCTGTGCCTTTGGATAAGTCACATAACCATTGTAAAATGAAGATTGGGCTGGTGCAGTGGCCCATGGCTGTAATCTTGGCATGTTGGGAGGCTGAGGTGATACTGCTTGAGGCTAGGACTTTGAGAATAGCCTCAGCAAGAGTGAGACCCCTTCTCCACAAAACCCAGAAATATTAGCTGGTGTAGTGGTGTATTCCTCTACTCTTATCTTTTTGGAAGGTTGATGCAGGAGGATCACTTGATCCCAGGAGTTTGGGGTTGCAGTGAGCTGTGATCATACCACTGTACCCTAGCCTGGGCAAGAGAGAGAGTCCCTGTCTCAAAAGATTGGAGATCCTGCCTCCTTCAAAGAAGGTATTCAGAAATGACAATGACTTTCCTTACAGCTTCATTCTGCTTAGATCACATCCATGGATAGTCCCACTGTAGCTGTCACCCAATTTGTAACACTGAGAAGGCCAGGAGTTCTGGGACTCCTGCTCTTTTATGGGTGTCTTATATTTTCCAGTTGTTTTGCAAAACATTCTCATAGGTTCAATTCAGTTTCTGCTCAGAAATTTTCAGTAGGATTTCTCTTTTATAAACTGTGTGAAAGTAAGTATTTGTGTTTCTGAGTGGAAGCCATCTGGACCTCTTGGTGCCTGGTTGTGTGTACTTGTATGCCTGTCTGTCTGTCTACACTTGTAGGGGCCTGTTTTGCCCCCCGCCCCACCCCCATACCAAGCATTGTTGGTTCTTTGCTGTCATTCTCACTGCACTTGGGCCTCTTGTCTCACTTCAGCTCCCTTCTGAGACTGAAGGAGAGCTTTTTTTCCTGGGCCCTTTCTAATTTAAGAGATGTGGCAATTACTGTTATAAGGATGTTGAAAAGGCCTACGGATTTCTGCCAGTTTTCATGGATCTTTCGTTTATAGTTGCTAGCATCATTTTTTAGATGCAAAAGGCTTATAATCTAGGGTAGGGTCATTCATCTTTCTGGAAGGCGTGTTCTGTGATCCTGCCCAGACACGTCACCTAGACCTGCAGGGACCTTTGGCCCTCCCTGTGGGGGTTTGTCAGTATCCAGTGGGGCTGGAGCTATGATCATACCACTGCACCCTAGCACCATCCAGAGAGTTGGGCTCTGTGCCTGACGGGTTGTGCCAGTGTTTCCTCCTAGTTTTCTGAGGAGGTTCACTCAGACCTCCTAGAATTTGATTTGGTCCCTTTCCTCAGGAGAATAGCCCTCACTGTTTCTGTTGATTTTTAGGATGATGCTGTGGAAAGGGCATTGATTTGTGCATTAGGTGGCCTGGACTTCTGGCTCTAGCTCGTATGAAGGGCTATGTGGACAAACTACTGAATCTTGACCAAGTATTATCAGAAAGAATGGGTCAGTATTAACTAGACCAAAATAACTACAACAACAAGAGCAGTTTCTGCATACTAAGTACTTACTATTTTTAGCAGATACTGTCTAAGGAGCTTTACTTACATTCTTATTTTGTCCATTCAGCATCCTGAGGGGTAGGTAATGTTACCTGATCTTTTATATAGGTCTGGAGACAGATTTGACATTGATGTGGGTGCGTCAGTAACTTGTTTTTCTAAACTTGGGCATTGTTAATTCTTCAACATATGGCACCTTGGAAACTATCATTTTGTGGCAGGTGATTTAAACACTCGAAGGACAGTCAGCAGCTCTATCTGGGGGTATGTGTGGTGCCTGTAGGTCTGTGTTACCGCTGCTCAGCTGAGGGCCCTTGCAGAATCCGCAATAGCAGCTCTTTGGTGCATTTGGGCCCTGTGGTTATTTAGGCTGCAGCTGCATTTTCCTTGTCTCCTGCACAGACACGCCTCTGACTTTCAGCGAGGCCTTGTTTCTGAGTGTGGGCCTGTGTCTCAGGCTGTTTGCTCAGCGGCTGGCCACCTCAGAGGCAGAAATGCATGCTGCCCCCCTCTGGCCAGGTTCTGCCGGCTAGCTGTGTTTTTAAGAGGTAGATCATAATCTCAAGGTGGGGAGGGCACCATATAAAATGTTGTTAATATAGTTTTGGTAAGTTTTTGTCTCACAGCATAAAATATTTGCTTTGGTTAAAAAGGTTGGAACTGTGAACTTTGCTGGGGGAGTTGTCATGTTTAAGGAAAAAGGAATTTTTCTCCTGTAACAGTGAAATAACTGTGACCTCTTTGGAACAGAAGAAGTAATGTATAGAGGGGCATAAAGTTGAGACTGGGCTTTGTAAAATTTTTTAATAACTTTTATTAACTTGTAATAACTCTTTATTTTTAAATAAATTCTCACAAGAAGTTGCAAAAATAATGCATAGTTCTTGTGTATTCATCATCCAGGTATATCTCACACAACCACTGTACACTGTTAAAAGCAGGAAATTGATCTTGGTCCAGTATCATTAACTTTCTTATTCTGATTTTGGCAGTTTTCACTTGCATTTTTGTTGGTGTGTGGAATAAATGTCACCACAGTTGAAATGTGGAGCTGTTCTTCCCTACAGAGAATCTCCCTGTGTGACCCTTTACCTGGCACACCCTTCTGGCCTGACCCCACCAGCTAGGGATCTGTTCTTGAATTTTTGTCACTTTGAGAATTTTCTGTAAGTGGAATGGTGTAGTATTTTAACCAGTGGTTCTTATAGACAGTGATAAGAACTTGGAGAAGAAGAGGGCAGGTAGGATTCCAAAGGAGCTGTGGGTTCAGAGTCAAAGCCAAGTTGCCACCTCAGTGTTGACAGTGGGTCAGCCTCAGGTGTTTCAAGCAGTGAAGGAAAACTGTGAGCTTCTAGGAAGCTCAGCTGTCAGTAGGGCTCAGTCTGGCCCTGACGTGGGTCTGTGGAGGAAGCTGCAGCTGTGGTGAGGGAGGGCTAGGTGTGGGGTCAGGCAGTGGCCGAGGGAGGAGGCGTTTGGAAGACCAGAGACACAGTTGGAATTTGGGTGAGTACAGAGGTTTCTAGCTTTGGAAGATGGTGGTTGATAACACTATTAGTGAAGATACACACGGAGAGGGACGGCTTGGGCGGGGAGATGCATCTGGAAGTGCAGACTGGGTGCGGTGTGGACGGCACAGGGCTAGGGCTGATTTGGGCTGGACTAGGCCAGCAGGGGACCCATCAGTGGAATAGGTGGTTGCTGGGTGGGGTGAGGGGATCAGGCTCTGAATTTAGCTCCAGAGGTTGAGATTCATCAAAGCTGCTCGCCAGGTCCAGAAGGCAGGAGAGGAAGCACCTACCACCAACTCACCTACCTGGCCTGGAGACCCAGCCAGACTTTAGTGTTTTGTCTGTGCTGTGCTAAGGAAGGTGGTGTGATAGGTGCCAGGTGTTAGAACCACCAAATTCAGATAATTTCTTTTGTTTTTGTGGAAAAATAAGAGAAAAGCTGAGCTTCAACCAGAGTAGCCTGGTCTGGTTTGGTGTGGCTATGCTTTGAAAGTAAGGCCACATGGCATTTTTCATTGCCAGAAATGATCAAAAGAAAATGGTAATAGCTATTCAGGTTTAAAAATATAAAATACTTAAAGTCATCATAAAACAATTTTAATGGATTCTCTGAAGGGATTATGAAATATACAGTGTTATAAATGCTTTTATACATTATTGTGGAATAGCTCTGCTTCTGAACTGCAGAAGGGCAAGGCTTTGAGAGTTCTCTTCATAAATAGTCTTGAGGGGGTAATAGGGTATTACACTTTGATTTTCTCCTCGGAGGACTCGATCCTGAAGGCCATTCTGCAGTTACTGGCTTTGCCTCCCGCATCTCCCAAGCTGGGTGGGAAGGGCCAGGTTGTGCCTTCTTATTAGATAAAAGAGGTAACTTGAAAATGCCTACTTTTTGGCCTTCTCAGAGCACAGAATCAGTACGAAGACAGAGAAAATACCTCAAACTATCTTTCTTCTTCATGGGAGTTTGGTCACCTTGCAAGGTAGCGTAGCAATGAACAGTGGCAGGGTGAACTGACGTGTCATCGCCGTTCCGCTTGAGTCTATGAAGAGAATCAGGACTGTGAAAGCACCTGGTCGGTCTTCTGCTGACCCTGACTCTTGGAGGCCAAAGGAGCATGGGCTGGCCCACATGCTGGTGCTGAGGATTCAGAGTGTCCAGCGACAGCGGCCGGAGCCGTTTGTGGCAGCCTAATCATTATTGGTTGGAGAAGTTGTGGCTGGGCGTGCTGTCGCCCTAGAGCACTCTCCTTTTGCTTTTGCCTTTGAGAGTGGTCTGTGAGGTGGGATGAGGAGGGCCTGTGGCAACAGGAGGGATAGGCATTCAGATGAAGTGGAATTTTTAGTGACATACCTTTGACCTCTCCTGTTGTGGTGGATTTAGGCCCAGTTCATGTGGCTGGAAAGTTCTGGTGAAGCAGCATGAGGCCTTCCCACTTTTCATGGCTTAGATGGTCACTTGTCCTCTGTATTGAGGGTCCTTGAATTGCATTTCATCTTTCCTCAGAAAAGGGCCCCTCCTGGGTTTGCCTGTAGTGCCTGTGGCCCAGGTCCTTCTCGGGCGGGTTACATGCGGACTTGGCTCTGCAGAGCAGGGGGGGAGAGGGTGTCAGTTGTTTGTGGGAGAGTCACCCAGGCATTGGTGCAGCCTGTGTATTTGGGGCACACTTGACACTGACCCTGCCTTTGAGGTCACTCCTCTGTCCTCACAGTGATCTGCAGAGCCATGTCCCAGCATGCCACCCTGTGCGACCCATGGCGTCTGCACCACTCTTCTTTTGGGATGCAATCTTTGCCTGAGGAGTGGGCTGCTTTCCTTATATAGGTGGCATCCAGTGCCACGCTCACCCCCCATTCTTGTTGCTCAAGGAGAGGTGACTTCTTGGAGGTGAATGTTGGGCAGCGATGGGGGTGCACCTGTGTCCTGACCTCCACCTGCTTCAGCAAAGGCTGAGCTGCCTGGTGTCCTGACCCTGGCTGGGACTGGGCTGTGGCTCAGCATCTTTGCAGGTGAAGTAGGTAGGTGGGCTGAGGAGCAGGCAGGCCTTTCTAATCTGAGGCCATGGCCAGTGCTCAGAGGAAATTCTCAAGATAGGTGCAAAATGCCTTTTCTGCCAGGGAGAGTTGCTCCTCAGAGAACACTGTCTGGCAGAATCTTGGGGTTCCTGTTTGAAATAGGTCATGTTAGGCATTAATTTTCTCTGGCCAAGGGGCGTGACACTGTGTGGTAATGCACTTAGGCAAGAGTTGCTGAAGGCTGAGACTGCTGCTCAGGCAGCACTGGTGTGCTGTTGTAGTAGGTGGCTCCCCTCTTGCCAAGGGCCGTTTTTAGCCAGGTATACACTGCCGACCCAGAGGGAAGGAACTCTGAAAGGTGCAGGACACTCGAGCAGATGCGAGACAAGCAGGGACCGCTCGGTGTACAGGTGGCAGATTGCTGGCATGGTCTTTTGGAAGATAGTAAAGGAAAGAGTGAAAACAGTTGTTCTCCAAGCTGCCTTACCACAAGGAAAGGAAAACAGGCGATTCATTAAAATACAACATTCCTCTCCAGAGTACATCATGTCGGTCCCGCCCCCAGTGTACACTTTTCTCCTGCAGTGATCTCTGTTAAACTCTATTACCCATTGTTGTGCAGGAAATCACTCCAGTGTTTGGTGACCTGAAACAAGGATGATGTAGTATTTCTCACTGTTCCTAGGGATGACTGAGGGGTTTTCCTGCTGATCTGGTGGAGCTCGTTTCTGTGGCTGGGACTGTGCTTGGCTGTCAGGGACAGCTAGGGGAGCAAGGGTGGCTGGGCCTCTCCCTCCGGGTCCTGCGCTTGGCTGGGGGGTTCAGCTGAGTGTGCCTCTCCAGCAGGCCAGGACAGTCCTCTTCTGTGTTGACGGAGGCTTTCCAAGAGGGCAGAATGAAAGTGGCCAAGGCTCCTTAAGGCTTAACCTTGGAAATGGTACCCTGTCATGGGAAATAGGCTCAAGGTGTGGGAAAATAGACTCTGCCTCTTGAGGGGAGCAGCCGGTAAAGTCACCTGGGTATGGACATGGGGTCGGTTATTACTGGGGCCATTGCTGTGATAGTCTTGTCAGCTTGCCCTCCAGTCCCACAGGTCCACACATGTACAAAGCATGTCCCCCCCACCCCGTCTCCACCTCCCTCTTCCCTCCTCATACAGCATCGGTCTCAGCTGTGCGTCCTCTCCCTGCCTCAGGGGTGCGTGGGGAGGCTGCTAGCTCCTTGGCTGTGGCTTTGCTGCATTCAGAGCAGCATCTTGACAAACAGTAGCACACAAGGCGAGGGTGACTGCAAGGTACTCCTATTTAAGGGGTGGGGAGGGCTGGGAGGCACCTGGCAGCAGGCCGCCCACACAGGCAACCCTGCTTTGCTTAGTGCCCTGCTGTAGGTGCCCAAGCTGGGCATGTGCTGTCAGGCCTTTGTTGGGGCAGCACCCAGCTGCTAGCATCAGTTTTGGCATCAGTTGTCTGTTGAGTAACCAAGACCTACCTCTGGAACAGCAGGCTTCCTGTTTCCCACCAGTCTGTGGGTTGCCTGGGTGGCGCTGCTGGACTCTTCTGGGCTCTGCAGCTAGCTTGTGGCACGATTGAGACCCGGTGGCCTGAGGTGACCGCATATGCATGCTAGGACCTTGGCTGGGCTCAGGGAAGTGGCTTGAGGCATCTCTCTGACCCCACTGTCTTTTACTCCTGGCCTTTCCTGCCTTCAGTCTCCCCGTTCTGAGAAGTGAGCTCTGCAAGCCCCCACAGGACTGGAGTGCAGAGGCCCCCACATTATAATGTTTGAAACATGGAACGAGACTGCCACACTCAGGGGCTGGAGCTGCTGTCTGCTGTCTCCTGCTGGGAGGAGTGCCAGAGTCACACTCACAGGGGTGTGGACCAGAGAGGTTGGATTCACTGCCAGTTATTTTTGCAGCAATCTCCCACATGGTCCTCAATTTCTTTCTTTCTTTCTTTTTTTTTTTTTTTTTTTGAGACAGAGTCTCACTTTATTACCCTTGGTAGAGTGCTGTGGCGACACAGCTCATAGCAACCTCCAACTCCTGGGCTTAGGGGACTCTCTTGCCTCAGCCTCCCAAGTAGATGGGACTATAGGTGCCTGCCACAATGCCCGGCTATTTTTTTGTTGCAGTTTGTCTGGGGCCATGTCTGAACCTGTCACCCTCAGTATATGGGACCAGCGCCCTACTCACTGAGCCATAGGCGCTGCCCGGTCCTCAGTTTTTTAAGGGCTTAAATAGTCTTGGCAGGGACATTTAAAATTGAGTCCCCCAAATGAAATGGCATTGTTTTCTTAGTTGGGGGTGGGGCGGTTAGCGGAGGGGTAGTTGGCTAACCCCACCCAGGCCGTGCTTATCACCTTGTCAAGCTGCCTGGCTCCTGTCCATATTGTCCTGAACAGTGGTTCTCCTGGTGTGGTCCCTGGAGCAGTAGCATTTGCACCCCCGGGAATCCTTGGGCCCCCACCAGATTAAATGTTCAGAAACTCAGGGTAGAGCCAGGCAACCTGTGGTCTACTAAGCCTTCCAGGAGGGTTTTTGAGGGGATGATGTCAAATGATCCTTTAGGGAAACATTTTTCCTAGTGCTTTTTAACTAGTTGGGCATTCCACAGCACCACTGTTGATGTCATCTTTAATGTCATGGGGGTGGCGGCCATCAACATTGTAGCCCACCAACTGGGCCGTCCCCAGGATCTCTTTAATGGTGACAGAAAGTTCTCTGGCTAAAGATGGGTGCCGCATCTGTCTGGCAATGTTGACAGTCTCATCAAAAGTAATATTTCCTTTGTGTTTAATGTTTTTGTGTCTTTCTATCTCTCGGTGGTTCGTTGAGGGCTTTGATGATGAAGGCAGAAAAAGGTACCCTTTGAATTTGGGTCTATTCTAGATAGTCAGTTTCCCTCCAATCCTCAGACCCTTCTAATCACCGGTTGCCTTGGCAATGTCATCACCAACCTTTTTTTGGAGACAAACCCAGGGGCCCGATCTTAGGGGCTAGGGCAGATGTGGCACCAGCTTCATCACTGGTGCACCTTAGGTACACGACTTTGGTCTTGTTGTGGTTGAACTCAGGTGGCGTGGTGAAGGCAGCTGGTGTCAGATAAACCCAGATTAGGGATGACCGGAGTTGTATCTGGCCTCCTCCGAGCTGAAAGCCCTTCTAGGAGATTTGAGGAATATTGTTTCTGGGAGCTAATGGTGGTGACTCTCTCCTGGTTTCTAGAAGTCAGGTCCTTCCCATCTGTCCTTGCCCTTTTCTTTTAGAGATGGTGCCCTTGCTGGGCCTTCTGGGGTCTCGAGTCTCAGAGTTAGGGTGTTCTGCTGCATCTGACCTGGGCTCTGCTTGTGCCAGGTGAGCCTGGGGCTTTCTGGTCACTCAGATGTTTATTGCCCATCAGTCACCTGCCACTCCAGGGCCCAAGCACACGTCCCCAGATTCCTTCAGCTTACAGTCCAGCAAAGGAGATGGTGTGGGACAGACCCAGACGGGAGGTGAGGTGGGGGGAAGTCCAATTTAGCAGGGAAGTGATGAATTCTGTTGAGTTTGGAGTGTCTGCACAGAAAGAGTAGATAGTCTTGCAAGTAACCCATCTTAACAGTTTGAGCTCAGAGGCAGGACTGGAGCTAGTGTGAAGGTAGTCACATATGTGATCATTTAAAACTCTTCCCCTAAAGGTGACTCATCCCCAGAATCAGTTGGCGTGTCGTCGAAGTGTGGATTGTTTTTCCTTCTCTGTACCATATGAGTGAGAGTGTCTGCTGTGATCCAGCCAGGCCTGGGAAATAGGACCCTCAACGCTGAAATCAGCTGGCCCCCCGAGGAGAGGGAATAGGGGTGGAGCCCTGAGGGGTGTCCTGTGTCCTGGAGTAAGGGCCAGCACCCGTGGGGTCTGTGTGAAGATTCTTTGGGAGCTGGGGACTGTAAGAAGGCAGCAGATGCAGGAGGACTGGAAAGTGGGGAGGAGGAGGGTGTGGTTGACGAGGCTTCCCGGCCTGCCACTGCAGCCAGAGCGGGCTGGGCCGCAGCTGTGGGGACAACTGGGCAGGTCCAGGTGACTTTCAGGGAACTTCACAGCAAGGAGAGAGTGGAGGAGACGGGGTCAGGCAGTGCTGCTGTTTGTTTTAAATGGGAGGTTCCTGAGTACGTTGCCAAGGGCAGAGCCAGCAGAGCGGTGATGAAGGGGGAGCTGGGACAGGGAGCAGAGGATGATGGATTCCAGAGCCCTGCTTTTGGGATTGGCCTTGGGGAAAAGGAGGGACACCCCATCTCGCCCTGGAGGGAAGGAGGTAAGGGGCAGGGCCTAAAAACAGCTAAGGAAGGAGTACATTTCATTGTTCTTAAAAAGGAAATCTTTTTCTTCCCTGCAAGCCTCCAGTCCTGCAACTGGTATGAGAGGGCAAGTTGAGTGGGACGTGAGGCTCCCACTTGGGATTCTCTGCCATTCTTTGAGGACATCCCCACAATGACTTTGGAGGGAAGTGGAGTACTTGACAAGTTAGAAAATCCAAGGAGGGTATTGTAGGCTAGCCACTGGGTCTGAAAACAGCCTTCCCTTAGGCAGCTGACTCTGTGCTCTGACTGCGGGCACAGATGTCTTTGGTACACAGCCAGGCTCCCTGAGAGTGAGTGTTTGTGTCTTAAAAGACATTTTGGAACACAGTTCCACGATGGAAAACAGTTTAGCAGTTCCTCAAGAAAAAAGAGTACATTTCTGTTAATCGGCCTGATGTGTTTGGGGCAGTTCTTCAAGTGGAGATGAAGTTGAATGGTTACAATTGTAAAAAGCAGATGTTTGTTGAGCTTTTTATGAGCTGGTGCTTGGGAGGTGTGGGGTGGGGGATCATGATTAGAACTACAGCTTTCGCGCTCCCTGGCCATGGCCCTTTTTTTCCCCTCTTGGTGCCCCCGGTACGTGTAGTTTATGTATAATGAATGTCCTGCACAGATCTTCGTCCGTTTTTAATGAGGATGGTTGGTGGGTCTCGTGAGCTGCTCTGCCTTGGGTGTGCTGTCTCAGACATGGGCATGGCTCCTGCATCTCTGTTGGGTGCTGTGCCTGGTAGACACGCTCTGGCACAGCAAGGCTCTGAATTAGAGGGGCTGACTGGCTTTCAGCAGTTCCCCTGGGAAGCAGGTGGTGGAACTTAGGGCGTCTCACCCGGGGCAGCAGGTGAGCGTCTAGTCCTGGTCGGTGCCGGAGCTCACTTAGCTGCTACAACGCTGCTGCTGTCACTGTGATGCTGCGGCCACCACGTCCCTCGCTGCTTGGGCTGCGCCTCCTGCTGCGTCTCCTGTCCTTCTCCTTGCCCTCTTTCTTTACCTCCCTGTCAGTCTTCCTCCTCCTTCCCCCTCTTGTTCCTTTTCTTGAGAATTTCAGCTGTTTCTACGGGTTGTCCCAGCGTCCTTTTCTGAGGGAAGATGTGTCTGCAGTGTTGATGGCTCCTGAGTCCTCTCAAGTGCTGTGGGTTTCGGGCTGGTCCGCGTTGTGGGGGCACCACTGGCACTTTGGGCTGAGCAGTGACTTGTGGTGAGCTGTGCAGCACCCCTAGCTTGGCTTGTCAGTGACCCTGTGACCGACAGACCCGAGGGGTGACAGACCACTTACTGCCTCCGTAGGGAGCTCGGCTGTTGGGGTGGGAGCTGGAGCACTTGGAGGTGGACACTGCTTGATTTGCAGTGATCAGGTTGGAGGTGAAGAGCTGTTAGAAACTATTTCAAGTGTACAACAGTTCCACAAGAGACTACAGACTGCTTTTTATTTTCTGAGATCTGCTTATATTATTACTGTTTAGGTGAAAGCAGTTAGCTATTAATGAAGATACACAGAGTATACTTTTTTTGTTATATGATACTGCCAGTTGACTTATGTTTTAGTAAGTACACAAGTTTGGGAAATTTGGGGGACGAGGTGGGGAGAAGAATGGAATTTTTGCTTGGACAAGAGTGATTTTTCAATAAATCCACATTTCCTAATGTTCAAGTAAGTGTTCATAGACTTTTATTTATTCATCCAAAAGCCTCGGGGCCTTTCCTTTTTTTTTTTCTTTTTTATTTAGCGGGGTAATTGTTCTTGTTGCACATTTGCTGCATTCAGTAGTCTAAAGCACACATGCCCGTGACACTGAGAATCTTACGTTCTGAACCCGAAGACTCGTCGTCACAGCCAGTATGGTCTCTGACTTGGAAGACAGACCAGTCCCCGAAACGCTGTCGTCCGTAATGGTGTACATCAAACAGCAGTCATGGCACCAGGAGGTATTAAAGTTTTTCTGCTTTTTCTTCTCTCCTACAGAACCTAAAAGCAGATCCAGAAGAGCTTTTTACAAAACTAGAGAAAATTGGAAAGGGCTCTTTTGGTGAGGTGTTCAAAGGCATTGACAATCGGACTCAGAAAGTGGTTGCCATAAAAATCATTGATCTGGAAGAGGCTGAAGATGAGATAGAGGACATTCAACAGGAAATCACAGTGCTGAGTCAGTGCGACAGTCCATATGTAACCAAGTATTATGGATCCTATCTGAAGGTAAGGCTTAAAATAACGCCTCCTTCCATCGTGCAGCGTTGACTGAGACGGGCAGCGGATGTGAAGGACTCAGTGCTGCACAGCAGGTTTTCAGATGAAGGAGAAATATTTTGACCTTTGCGATCAAAAGAAGCTGGCTTTGACAGTTTTATCATCTTAAATGTCACCTGTAGAAATAGATTTTTGCTGAAAGTATTTCATGTTAAAATTCTCTTTGAAATAAGACAGTATTTCTGAGTGAGATTTTGTCATCAAAAATGGTGTTTCTAAGTTATAACAATAATCATTACCTAATTTTAGGATGGTTTATGAGTAATATTTAAAACTTATGCTAACCCGAGTATTATTCTTGATTCTTTTGATTTTTTTCAGTCATCACCTGTGGTTTGATGTTATAAATGGCTGAGAATTGATAATATTGATTAGTTAGCTAGGTTATTTACACATTGAAGAATTCTAAGCAAATAGATAATCATTTCATTAAAAATAACAGTTATCATAATATAACACTATCGTTTGTCTTTGATCATCACTTAGGTCTTTAAGTGAGAAAGAACAAAATGAGCAGTTTATGACCAAAAATAAACAGTTTTGTATATCAATGTTGTGGTGTCCTGTTCACCTCTAAGAACATTCAGACTGCTCCTTCTGTTTTAAGTTCTTTGACAAACCTATCTTACAAATGTAGTTATCTTTTAAAATGGTGTTTTAGAAATCTTAAGAAATGGTGAAATTAACTCTGAAATAATTCTTGTGGAAACCAAAACTTTATAGAAAGAAATGATTTCCTGAGGGAAACAGGGATAAGCCTGAATAATTTGGAACAGTCCTCCTTTCCTGGGCTCGTTCCCTAAGTTCTCCAAGTTTTGCAGCTCACAGCCTGCTCTGATACAAAAAAGGATAGTATTTTTGCGGAAATGAGAGAATAAGGTGTAAGCCAAAGGATGGAAATTTGAAATGAATATTTAAAGGAAATCAAGTCCAAGTGGTAATTTTCTTAGGTCAAATGTAGCATTTGAAATGGAAAGAATGAGTTTGGGGTCAGGTGTCCTGGGCGTGAATCTCATTGTCATTTATCTTGGTACGTGGTCTTTTCATGAGTTTTATTTTTTTTTTTAATCTACACATTTTCTCGTGTAAAATGGAAAATCATGGTATATACCTAATTGTTGCAAAAATTAAATGGACTTAAGTATTTGAAATTATCTGACCTGTAGCAGGTACTTAATGAGTGCCAGTTTCCTTCCTTAATTGATAGAATTTATTCATACTGTGTCTCTTAAATTACCTTGCGTTGAAGGTAATTTGCAGTGAAAATACCCAGTGAAGACTTAGCAACAATATCAAGACTAAAGAAAGGAGGAGGAAGAATGCTAGCAACAAGCTGAATGTTGCCTTGAGCTTGTGAATTGATGGGGCAAAAAAGGGAAGCACTGTATGTTTTGTCACTGTTGTCATCCAGGACACATACAACCTCCGCAGGGGAGTGCCAAGGTTGTCTTGACGTTAGATCTCTGTTAAGAACAAACACTGTATTGCTAGTAGCCTCTCTGAAATGACTTCAATGGTAGTGTTACAGTAAATTCAGAGTTGGCCTTAAGCGAGTCTCTTGCCTCAGCCTCTCAAGTAGCTGGGACTACAGGCGCCCAACGCCCGGGTATTTTTGTTGTTGTTGTTGCAGTTGTCGTTTTTGTTTAGCAGGCACTATCCAGGCTCGAACCTGCCAGCCTTGGTGTATGTGGCCGGTGTCCTGCTTACTGAGCTACAGGCGCCGAGCCTCGTGTTGTATTTTAATATGAATTATATCACCTTTCACAAAGAAAGTGTGGAAGAGCCTCATGTGTATTTGGTGATTTATACCAGCTAATACATTTAAATGTGGTAAAGAAAGGTTAGCGATTCAAAGTGTCTTCCTCAATCTCAGTTCCTTAACAGAAGAAGTTTTATCGCATACCAGAATAGATTGCTTTATTGCACCCAAATAAGGTGTTAACCTTGTTGGTATGTAACTAGAGGGTCCCTCCAGTATGTCCTTTTCTTACGTCCGTTGCTAATTCTAGAAAATTAGGTTCCAAATCAGCCTACTCTTAATGTGGGGTTGCCCAGTGTATTTTGTTTAGTTAATATAATGTTAGTTGCTTTAGCCCCTTCCGTGTATAATGACTCAACACAATAGAAATTTGTTTCTTGCTGCCCTTGCCCGGATCCAAACACTGATTCAAGAACCCAAGTTCCTTCTATCTTATTTTCTTCTCTCTTCCACACACGATTGTGCTTAATCCCTATAAGTCACTGTGTGGGGGAAATGGGGGTGGTCACGTGTGGGAAGGTTTTTATGTGCCTAGGCTTAGACATAAATCATATTATTTCTATCCATATTCCCCTGGCCAGGAGCTAGTCATAGGACCACACCTAACTTAGGGGAGGTTGGGAAATGTCATTGAGTTGTGTGCTTAAGGGGACAAGGAAAATGGACTTGGCCAAAGCTGGCTGGTCTTTTGAAAGTCACTTAATCTGTAAAGGAAATGGAGTAACTCAGGAAATAGTTTTCTCCATGGCTGCCTTCAGGTAGGATGAAGTTTTGATAATTTTATCTAAAGTGCTAGTAAAATGTCAGTTTTGATAATTTTATTTAAAGTGCTTTTATATATTTTATTGGGTGGATTATCCTTAAGGAAATTCTGCCACAGAATGTCAGCATTGTGAAAAGTTTTCTTTGTTTTTTTTTTAAAAACCACGTAAAAGACAATTCTATCTTATTTGGCTAAAAACAAAAGGAGCTTCTCTGTTAAACAATAATTAGTTATTATAATTGAGCAGGACAGGAATCCAGATTTATAATTCTACCTGCCCATTTTTGGATCATCCCTTGGCTTAGAAGAGGACCCTCCATGATAAACCAGGCTGTTCTTCCATCATCTTGGTAGGTTTATGAACTTTGAACTAGAGTAGTCCTATCAGGTAGCGTATAGATTAAATTGATTTGCAAGGCAAGGTGGGGGGGGTCTTTGATTTAGATATGGAAATAGTTCGCTTTATGTGTTTTCTTTTGATTGCCATTTAAAAACGCCCATAGCATTCAGAACTAGCAGTTCTTATTTGTTAAGAGGTGATTTTATAGAACTTTTACGTAACAGGATTGGACAAAGCAGAGATCGGCAGAACTGGTCTCTTCATTGCTGGGTTCACATTCAGAGATCTCATATTTATGTTTTGGTTTTGTTCATCTAGTGTAGAAAAAGATTAAAAACAGTGAGTGGATAAATATACTGAGTGTTACTGAGGATCAAGACGGTGTTTAATTTTGACTGTAGCAATGATCAAATCAAAGATTTGCTTTGTAGCCTATTTTTTTTTTTTTTTTGCCCGAAGATTAAAACAAAAGGATAGTAATGGGGTGGGGGTGGAGGGAACAAAACAAGGGTAAAAATTTTATTTATATTGATGAATGTGAGGCCTGGAATGATCTTGAAGATTATCTTATACCATTAAGAAAAATCTTTATACATTGTAGTTGAATTTGGGGGACATTAAACCAGCTAGAATATATAATCAGCCATTAGCGTCCTTGTCCCAGTCATTACAACACTGGAGGTTTCTACCACAGAAACACCGTCCTCAAAGTCAGAGTGAAACTGGGGTGGGGTGTTGTGCTGGAGGGTAGGAAGGGGAGAGAGAGAGTTTTTGTTTTGTTTTTTTAGTTAGGCAGTGAAGACGTAGACTAACAGAGGATGGCCAGTGCTGTGGTAAGGGGTTCTGAGCCTGTTTTCTATTCACGCAGCAGGAGAGCTCAGGTTTCAGATAGAGGGCTGTCCCATCCCATCAGAATCCAGATGTGTTGAGACTTACTTAATAATTATAACTAGGATTTTAGTCTCAGATCCTTAAGCCTGGTACTCAGCAGCCTGGGTGCTCTATGGACTGTTGACTTCCTTGAGAATAAAACATAGATAAATGAATTTTTATTAGGAGATTACTATAAAGATTGAGAGCATGTACGTCAAGTGCCTGGTATGTAGGAGAGTTTTAGTGAATGATAACTTAAGGTATTTTTTTAATAAGGGGAAAAATTTCTTGTGCCTACAGGACTCAAAATTCATGATCTTAAAATTTGTTAGCATGCTAAAAGTAGGATTTATCTTTTTATTTTATCATAAATTATTTAGAACTCTCAGACATCATGCTGGTTTAATTAAAACGAATCAGGTGCAAAGGAAAAAAAAAGGAAAAACTGTCATTTTCAAATTTTTACTTGCCCATGGTAAAAATTGTGGTATTGTTAATAAGGAAACAAGCTGTGGACTAGTTGTCTCATAGTGGATTCTGATCCCCGGCGTATGAGTACGTCTTCATCAGTTCCCAGAAATTGTCAGGGTGGTTGTGTCTGTTGGATTCACCAGAAAAACTGGTGGGAAAAGTGGGAAAGTCCCTTGGTGAGTTTTAGAAAACTCCTAGAAGGCACAAATTATTCTGGTAAAGAGGTGGTTGTGTGGGTACTTTACAGACTCATAATATTTATTTACTTATTTATTATTTATTTATTTAGGCAGAGTCTCACTATGCTGCCCTCAGTAGAGTGCTGTGGCGTCACAGCTCACACAACCTCTAACTCTTGGACTTAAGCGATCCTCTTGCCTCAGCCCAAGTAGCTGGGACTACAGGCACCTGCCCCAATGCCTGGCTGTTTTTTTGTTGCAGTTGTCATTGTTGTTTAGCAAGCCCAGCCGGGTTTGAACCTGCCTGCCTCGGTGTACGTGGCCGGCACTCTAACCACCGAGCTACAGGAGCTGAGCCCATAATCTCACTTTAGAATAATTTTTCAAAGTTTTATTCTTTTCGACTTCAGGTTTGTCATTTATTTTTTCCTCCTTTCCCAAAGGGAAAATTGTTTCTGATGAAATAGAAAAATCAATCATTTTACCCTAGGGGAAGAAATACAAAAAATAGTGATAAAAACAGTGCCATCTCTGTAAAGGAAGCGGCTGTGCAGGGCACCATTTACCTGCTGTCCTGGTTCATGCTTCTCACCCTGCGTAGCTGTTAGTGTGACAGCTGCTTGTGACTTCACACGCACCCTGGGTTGGACAATAGCGTATAATCAACCACTAAGCTGTACCTCTAGGAAAACACACACATTGCAATTCTCTGATCTTTTTGTATCTCAGAGAAGAAATACTCATCTGGCTACATGATAATACATCCTGT
Source organism: Arctocebus calabarensis (assembly GCA_963573935.1). Classification (NCBI taxonomy): domain Eukaryota; kingdom Metazoa; phylum Chordata; class Mammalia; order Primates; family Lorisidae; genus Arctocebus; species Arctocebus calabarensis. Next base: position 22,917 of record CAUYON010211804.1, read on the forward strand.
TAGGACTCATGTCTACGTTTTATCCTCACACTTATCTCCCAGCTACTTGGGTGCAAACCATGGCAAACCATTCTCTTGCACTGGCCTCTGGTTTCAGGCAAACTTAGGAATACAGATGGGTTACTGGTTTCTGAAAGCATTTCAATTCAGATATGTTCCTGGTATTTCATTCTTGTCTCATTCATGTCTTTCCTCTTCCCAAAGACAGAATCCCAGGATAACTTGGAGATAGAGAAAGTCAGATACTATTTTAGTATGTATCGAGAGATAAATTGTACCTTATTTGAACTAGGATCAACAAACTAAATTTAAAAAGGGTCCAGAGAAGAAAGTTGGGACTCTGCCATATGGACAAGTCCTTGTGCAGTCTGAGGGGTTTCTGTGTTTTTTACAGAGAAGAAGGCGGGAGCCACTGAATCCAGCACCATGTGTATCCTGTGTGTGCCTTCCCTTGCTGGAGGCGCCATGGCAATGTGTGCAGACAGTTTAGGTTGTCACTGCTTGGGGGTGTGGGTGGAGGTCAGGGATGTCCCATCATGTCCTGTGGTGCACAGGATGGTGGCCCCACAGCAAGGAATTGCTTGGCCTGGCCATCAGCAGTGCCACGTTGGGAAAATTGTGCCCTATAGAATAAATAGTGGTCTTTTGTCCCAGAGATAGGTGTAAGCAGTGGTATTTCTAGGGCCGATGTTTGGCACTCTGGGAATGCCCTAACAGTATTTTGGACAGAGAATCTCAGGGACCTTGGGTACACCCATTGTGACTTATGTGGCCAGACCAGGTGTGGACTTGGCAAGCATTCTAAGCAGGATGGGTCCAGACTCGAGACAGCTTCAACGGGGCTGTCCAGGTTTTGCATACACGGCTGTGGAACCTCACGCAGCATTTGGGAGAATGGGATCTGAAAGATGCCCTTCTGGGTTACTTTTGTTCTGGACAAAATGCGGAACTATATGAGCTGCAGAAGCTTGCTTGCCACAGGGATTGTTTAAATGAATATTGACCATGACTCTTGCTGGTCTGAGGTTCATCATAAACTCAGGTTTCTGCAGTAAAGTAGTAGGTCTCAAAGGAAAGTGAACCACTCTCACCAAATGGTGTCCTAATAGGAAGTTTGTGACTCTTAGACACCTACTACAAAAGTAAAGAATCCCTGAGACTCTCTTTAGGATCTGGCATGGTGATGCTATGTGGAGACCTTCAACTCATGAATATTTGCATGTTTTATTGCAAACTGATGATGATCAATGTCAGGGGTAATTATCTGGTTTTTAATTTTGATCTTGGTCATTAGAGTAGTGTTAATGAATGAGAAGGTGAGTAAGGTGCTGATACTTTTTTTTTTTTTTTGCTGTGTTTTAGTTTTTTGTTTTTATTTTTTAATTTAAACATCGTGTGCTATTCTTAGTGCTTTTAAAGCAGAGGCTTTTCCATTGTAGCCTCTTTGGGCTTGGGACTAACTTTGTAGCCAAAAAAGTGGCCTCTTGTATTCTGTGACATACATTTTTTGGTCATTTTCTTTTATTTCTTTCTCCCTTCATCATCGTCGATCTATGCCATATCCTTCCCTGTTTTAAAAGGTGTATATCTTTAATAGATAAAGCATAGTTTTGTGTACTATATATGGGTTTATTTTCACCTCTAACAAAATTAATTTATATATTTATAGAAGTAAAATTCACTTTTTTAGGTGTACGTTCTGTGTATTTTAACACATACATAGGTTCTTATAAGCACCTCCCACCCTCTGCAGGTGGTGCAGAACTCTCACCAGTCTGAAGGATTTCTGAACCGTCTTCCACCCCTGGCAGCCACTGGTCTATTCTTAAAGTTTTGGCTTTTCCAGAGTGTCATAAATGGAGGACACAGTGTAATGCTTTTTGTTAGTGGCTTTTTCTACTTAGTGTGATGCATGAACAGTGGTCTTTTGTCCCAGAGATAGGTGTAAGCAGTGGTATTTCTAGGGCTGATGTTTGGGGTTCATGTATGTATGAGTTGTTCCTTTTTATTGTTGAGTGGTAGCATAATATGGACAGCCACAATGACTTATTAAAAGACATTTGATTTGTTTCCAGAATTTGATGATTATAAACAATAGTATTATATGGACATAAGTTTTTTATTCTTCTCGGATAATATCTATATGTAGGATTGCTGAATCATTTTGCAAACTTAGCATTCTAGAGTAGCTGTATCATTTCACTTTTCCATCAGCACTTGGGGTATTGTCAGTATTTTTCATTTTAGTAGGTGTGTGATGGTATTTCATTGCAGTTTTAGTTTGCATTTTCCTCATGATTTATGGTTTTGAGTATCTTTTCCTATGACTTTATTTCCATGAATCACCCTGGACTGTATACTCTGGAGTAGGAAGTTCAGTTTACTTAAATACTATCACGGGATTGTTCCGGACTGCCTTAGCAGTTTACACTCCCACTGGCACTGGGTTTGTTTCTCTGGTTGTTTTCTTAAAAACTTTTAGCAAAACCTATTGATCTATAATTCATGCGTCGATATAGTTCACGCATTTAAAGTGTACTATTCAATGGTTTCTAGTATAATCACAGAGTTGTGCAACTGTTATGACAATTTTAGAACATTTTACCTATGATTTCTGCTTTTGGAATTCTGTTCCGTCCCAAAGGAAACCCGTACCTGTTAGAACTCTGCCGGCCCCTGGCACCCACTCACCTACTTCCTGTCTCTAGGTTTGCTCATCCTGGACCCTGCTTATAACTGGGTTGTACATGTGTGTGTCTGGGTTGTACATGTGTGTGGGTTTACATGTGTGTGCCTGTGTGTGTCTGGCTTCTTTCCCTTGGTATGTTTTCAGGGTTCATCAGTGTTGTACCATTAGTCAATAGTTCATTGTTTTATTGCTGAATATTCCACTGTATGGATACAACACATTTTGTTATCCACTTGTCAGTTGATGGATGCTTGGGTGATTTTCTGTGTCTTGGCAATTGTGAATAATGTTGCTCTGAATGTTCATATATGAGTTTTTGGGTGGACATGCTTTCATTTCTCTCAGATGTTTACTCAGAGTAGAATAGTTGGGTCAATGTGTTTGGGGACCCCCTGCTAAATTGGGGTTCCAGTACAAGAGAGGTTAGCAGCTCTGCCCTGAGAGGACGTGCAAGGCAGCTGGGTATGGGTGTTCACAGCGTGTTCTTCACAGCGGACGGCCCAATGCCTAGTTGTCCAACTAGTGACAGGACAGCAGGGATTTCTAAGACGGGAAACTTGTTTATACTGGCAGCTGCCCTTGTGGTTCTTGTCTGAACTAGGTCCAGTTTATACCTGTCACTGTGGCGCTGGGAGCTGGCCTTATGTTCTTGTTGGCATCCTGGGGAAATCCAGTTCTTTAGACAGAAGGTGCAAATTCAGCATACCACCACAATAGGAAACAAGTTCAAAGGTTTGTTCGAAGAAGATGCTTTTTGTAAATTGATACATGTTTTACACATTTTGGGGGTACATGTGATTTTTTTCTTTTTTTTTCTTGAGATGGACTCCAGGCTGGTCTGTCTAGAATTCCTGGCGTTAGCCTCCATCAGTACCCCCCGTCCCCAAAGTTGCCCAGCCTACATATAATCCTTTGATATGTACATATAATATGTAATAGTCAAATCCAAGTTCAAAGATTTATTAGTTACAGATCCCAGGTGTCCTTTGTTGGAAAAAATCCTTCATTTTAATGTGGTTAATCCATTAATTTTTTACCTGTGATTTCTGCTTTTGGGATTCTGTTTAAAAAATATACCAGTTTCCCAACATTTAAATATATATTTAAAATGTTTTCTCCTACTAACTTTATAATTTTGCCTCTCACGTTTTAGTGTGCAGAGTGGGAAGTGGCTGTGGGGAGGAGGCAGGATCCTGGGTGCTTAGACTGCCGTAGTGAGCAGTCCAAGCTCACTGTGGCAGTCCAAGTGTTTTTGAGTTTTCTATAACACTAAATAGTCCTCATACATTGGTTTTAAGTACCCCTTTGGTTACTTTCCCTCTGCTTTTGAGCCAGGTAGGTTTAAGGGAGGATACAGCTTGAGCTTCACTTGGGGTAGAGGCTTCAGGGTTGGGGGAAGGGCCTGCAGATTGGCCCTAGGAAGTATCACAAAGAAGTTGAGATGAGACCTGGTTAGATGGGGGTTTCTCTTTGCCTCTTTCTTATCACTTTTCTGTTCTCTTCTGGTCTAGAGACTTGGAGACCTTCTGTTAAAGATCTGGTCTTAGCTGGGAGTGAAACCACCGCAGTGAGGTCACCTGATCTTGGGACTAGTTTCCACATCTGCTAGAGAGATTGGGCATGTCTGACTTGTGAGTCCTTTTTAGTGTCTGGTGTGACGTGGCTCAGCTTGCCATTCCTACAGCGTTCCCTGGTACTGTCAGAGAGATCAGCATCAAAGATGGTTAGAGCTGGAAAGGCTCTTCTGTTCTCAACTAGGAAACCATGGCGCAGACAAGTCGAGTGTCGCTTTCTGTCACAGAGGCTGGGAGTGAAGCTGGGATCCTGGGCCAGGTGTGCCTCCTTCCCAGTCCCCTGTCTGCTTGCCTGCTCCGTGACAGATGGTTGTCTTACTCCATACTTCTGCCCCATCAGCCTTTTGGAGTCCCTCTCTCTGGAGCCTTGTCTCCCCTCACAGAGGGTCTTTCAGGTATTTGGTCAGTAGTTTAGCATTTTATAAAGTTGGGGGAGGAAGTGGGGTTCTTCCCACTTTTATAAAGCATTTTATAAAGTTCCCAGCATTTTATAAAGTTGGTTGAGTGGATTTGGTGGGACTGCCTTTTCAGAGGCACCTTTGCTGGTTGTTCCCTTGATGACTTGTTCACCCACCTGTGGGCCCATTGATGGCAGTCTGCTGTTGGCCATAGAATGGACCTGCTTGCCTGTCCCCTTCTCTCTTATTTGGATGCTCCCTGAAGCCTGCCCCAGAAGCAGACGCTAGTGCCATGCTTATACAGTCTGCAGAACTCTGAGCCAAATAAACTTCTTTTGTACAAATTACCAAACTTCAGGCCTTCTTCATAGGAATGCAGAAAGAACTGACATGGTAGTTGAGCAGAAGAAATTCTTGCCTAATACGTGTCCATGTCTTTAATCCTTCTTCAGTGCTTAGGTGATGCTTGCCTTTGTACTCACACGTGTTGAGTGAATGAATTGGAATTTGTGCCAGCAGCTATGGCCCACCATGACATAGATCCAAAAGCTTAGCCAACATCTAAAAGTCTGGCCTGTATGTGTCACTGAGACATTGGGCCATGTCGATGGTAGGGAGCTGTTTGACCTGCCGGAGATAGCTGTCTCATGAGCGCTGCAGGGCAGTCTTTGTCCCTCCCTCTCCTTAGCTTAGTCCTGCTCTCTGCCAAGAATCTCGTTTTGGTTTGGTGGTCCTTCACCTCCTTCATTAGCACCACTCTGTTGCTCGCCTGTGGATGATTCTAGTGTTGCTTTTAAAACAGTTGGGCAGTGATTACATTTTTTTCTTAATGTAGCCATTCCAGTTACTTACTAGGAAATTAGTTTTCTGCAAAGCTACATCCTTCTTGGCAACTTACATTTATTTCCTCTTTACTCTTGCATCCTTGGGGCAGTCCATAGTAGCATTGCTTTTTGTTTTGTTTGACAGTTGAGACTGTTTGGGCTCTGCAGAATTGACTGATGTAAACAGTTGGTTCCTGGTCATTTCTGGAGTGGTCGACTGGTATAGGTTTTTGCCTTACTCTGTCAGACCTAAAAGTTTTATGGGTATGTTTGAGATTCCTTTTGTTCCTGTTGTTGTGATTCATCTTCAGAGAAGTAAATTAATTTGTAGGCAACCTTTTTCTCCTTCCTTTTTTTGTGGGGGGCAGGGTCTTGCTCTATTGGTCAGGCTGGAGTACAATGACACCATTGTAGCTTGCTGCAACCTCAAACTCCTCGGTTCAAGTGATCCTCCTGCCTCACCTCCCTGAGTAGCTGGGACTATGGGTATGTCACCACAGCTGGCTCATTTTCTGTATTTTGTGTAGATGGGGTCTTATTATGTTGCTCAGGCTGGTCTCGAACTCTTGGCCTCAAGCAATCTCCCACCTTGGTCCCCCAAAGTGCTGGGATTATGGGTGTGAGACACCGTGCCCAGCCTTCTGTTTTCTTTTTGATTGGATATCTAAAACATGTATTTGAATCAAACTTTTAAGACACAGAAATATTCTGCTTCACAAATCTGTTTATGAATTTTTTTCCTTCCTATCTTTGTATGATTGATAATACAGATTATTGTAAATGCATTCTGATTTCTGTTTTTCATTCCTATTACTGTGGTGGCAAGGATCAAATATTTGCAGACCTTTCTCTGATTGAGGGAGAGCAAAAATTTGTTACCTTATGAAGTGTTAATGTTTTGACATTGAGGAGCTATTGGCTTACTGCAGTTCAAATTGCTGAAAGTGACTTACATACCGTATTTTGCCATATATGATGTGCCCTCGTGTATAATGAGTATCCACGTTTTGGCCCAGACTTTCAGGAAAAACAAATCTTTTGTTTTAATTTTTTAATTCAAAAATTTATTTCTTTATATTTAGGTACTTGTTTTTTGTATTATAAAGGAATTTTGGCATTTTAAAAAATATCCTATGGTACATGAAATTGTATGTAACAAATAATTACAAAACACAAGAAAAGGTATGAGATACAAGAAATGTAATGTACCAGAAACAAATAGTACTACCCATGTATAATATGCACTCTTATTTTCTCTCAAAAATCTGTGCAAAAGTGCACATCATACACAGCAAAATACGGTAACCTGTTAAATAGATCAAGCATTGTTATGCCAGATTAGGTACTCAGTTTAGTTCACTGGATTTTGATTATTTTTGGTTGGCTTAGTGTGAGATTGGTTTTTATATTATATGCTTCAGTTGGGTCTAATGACTTTTGCCTATTATAAAAAACGGAATCAGTGGAGATAGGTCAGTGACAAGGCTGATTATAGACCAGTGCTTTCAGAAGCTAATCATGTACAATTTGCACTTCCATAAAAGCATTCTGTCTTGCTCCAAGCCAGTGTACAGTGGTACATGGATTTTGGAATCACTATTGATCACAGATTTTTAGTAAGTTTGATGAGAATAGAGTCGGCTTACATTGAAATATTTAGTAGAAAACATTGGTTCTCTAAAAATAACAGTAAATCTGCAGCTCTTCTTGGGGAAGGAATTGCTATATCCTTGGCTTTCTACACTGATGTGTAGCATGAAGACTTTTTGTGTTTCTCTTATCTTTTTTATACCCAAGTGGATTTGTGTTTCTGGACCCATTTTCTTTGAAAGTTGAGATCCTGTTCAGAGGCTGACAGACTTGTCCCTAGAAGAAAGGGGCACCCATATGCCAAATGCAAAACCACAATGATTTCTTTGATTACAGGGACCTTTGGCCAGCTTGCGGTAAGAACTTGCTTTAGAAGATCCTTTGCCTCCCATCAGTGTCTCCCTCTCCTCAAAGGGATGGCAGGCCAATGGACAGTGGGCACATGACTCTGACAACGACAGACTTCCGCGGAGGTAAGCTGCTCCGTCAGTGTCGCCCAGACATGCACCTTCCTCATCAGCCCTGAATGTGCGTCCTTCTGTATTCCGCATATGTGGGCAGGGCACTGGAAGCTGTTCTTTTGCCTCTGGCCAAGGCTGGAGTTCAGCTACCTCAGGTAGCAAATAGCCCTTCCTCAGTAGACATGGAAAAATGACTGGAGTTAAAGATAGATCTAGCAGCTTGCTCCTGGTTGAGGATAGGCGTTCCCCTGAGATGGTGGTCTTGAACCCCTGGACAACTTCATGGCTTTGTGTCTGGCCACAGTTATTCACTGTTGTCCTTTGGGGACAAGTCGAAAGAACTTTTCCTTTCTTGCTTGCATTAAGGAAGAAGCTATCAACAGGATTGCTGTTAACCATTGTGGTGGTAACTCTGACCTTAGCCTGGTGCTAGTGTGTACAAATGTCAGAAACCAAGCTCTAACCTTCTAGAAGGAATAGCTCCAGATCGTAACTAAGGGAAGGCATGGTGGACCAAAAATCTACATTTGCTCAGAGCAGAGTTGCAAACTAGGAAACCAATGGCAACCCTGGGCACGCTTTATTGTTGGTGACAGAGGGTCTGCTTCCTCCTGCTCTGTTGCCTTATTAAAGGAGTGGATAAATCCGAATGAGTTACCGTGCATCCTAGTGAATTTTCTTTCTTTCTTTCTTTCTTTCTTTTTTTTTTTTTTAAAGAGACAGTCTCACTTTGTCGCCCCTGGTAGAGTGCAGTGGCGTCACAGCTCACAGCAACCTCCAGCTCCTGGGCTTAGGTGATTCTCTTGACTCAGCCTCCCAAGTAGCTGGGACTACAGGCACCCGCCACAATGCTTGTCTATTTTTTTGTTGCAATTTGGCTGGGCCAGGTTCAAACTCACCACCCTCGGTATATGGGGCTGGCGCCCTACTCACTGAGCCACAGGCGCCTCCCTATCCTAGTGAATTTTTAAGTTTTTTTCCCCTTTAAGAAGTTAGGTTACAGGTTTTTGAAAGAGAGGTTTTTACTTGCATCCTTGGGAAAATATGGTGGGAGTGACCTTTCATTTCTATTTGAAAGTGAAAAGTCTTTAGAAGTGAAGGAATGGCTGCTGAGAGAAGTGATTTTTAACCCAAGTGTGAACTTCACATCTTAGTAGACCTCACATCTCCCTTTTCAGCAGTATTGAGGAGTGTGTTTGGCCATTGCAGGTGTGTGAAGCTGGGGGATTCTGCATGCTGGGCTCTGCAGGCGCACGACGGGCTGCAGAGTTTGTGGCACTGGCCATGGTTAGTGGGAGTCATTGCTGGGTTTTGGTGAGGGGCAGTCACGTGCTTCACGGGGAGCCTTTCTTTTATGTCAGTTTATACAAAGTATAGAAGAGGGAAAAATTGCCGCGTTAACCTTTTATTCTTTGATCTCAACCCCTTAAGATCATCTTTTTGACTTCTAAGCTCATGATCACACTAGACGCAGGGCTCTTGTAAGGCTCTGCCTAGAGGAGAAATATTACGAAGATCATTCCTGGTTCTTACGTGTTCTTTTCCTTCTCAGGTCTTTCCCTTTTGTGTCCACTTTCTATAGGGAGCATTACGCTGTCTGCATTGCTTTTTCTTCCGTGGACTATGTAAAGAAAGCCCAGCTTTAATGAAAGGCAGCGATAGAAAGTTTCATGTGCTGTCAGGAGGTTATGAACTTGAGGTTATTAAATGCAATTAGTTCTAGCTTTAGCTCTTGGTTTCATAATGTACCAAGTTTGAATATTACTTTTCTGGTATTAATCAAGTTTTTGCCTCCATTTTATATTTGGGAAATTAGAACCAGTTCATTGGTATGACTGTTGACAGAGGAGCACATTCTTAAGGTCTCTAACCGCTGCTGTCGCCTAAGAGCAAATACTTACTTGGTCTCTTAGCCCTGTACTGAATGTGCAATAAGTGTCCAGACTTGTGTGTCCCACTTTCAGTTTGATTTTAAAAAACACTCTTGGAACTTGGATGCCTCCTGAAAACCATGTTTGGCAGTTGGGTTGATGACTACATTTAATTGGCCTTCCTTTGTGGAAAGTATTTCTAGTATATTGAGAAAGAAGTGTATAACCCCTAATTGCCTGGGATCTGAAGTGTCTTTACCATACAGTAACCCTCTCAGGTGTTGGCTTTTTAAGATTGTTAGTGGGCTCTCCGCTATGTGAGGAAAGTGCTTGGGGTCCCCGTCCCATCTTCTCCCTCCAGTAGCATGTTATGTACCTGAATCTGCTTTCTGTTGCTGTAACAGAACACCAGAGGCTGGATAATTCAAAAATAAAAGAAATTTGTTTCTCATGGTTCTGGAGGCTGGGAAGTCCCAGAGCATTGCCCTGGCGCCTGTGTGGCACGGTGGGCGGGCAGGTCAGGTGTGTTTGAAAGAGAGAAGTTGTCAGGGTGGGCCCTGCTCTGTAACAGCCTCTCCTGCTGGCTGCTGCTTTGATGTGATGAGGGAAAGGAACAGGTAACCGGGCAGCTTTCGCCTGAACAGGTGCTCTCCTGCTGTGGGCAGACTCGTGTGTGTGGAACATAGGACAGGGCACCTGTTCAGGACAGGAAGGTCAGAGGCCTGGGTTAGGCCTGTGTGAGGCAGGATGGTAGCTTCCTGATCAGTTTCGAAGGGTTTCTAAGTGGCTTAGAGTTGGGGACCTGGGGTAGCAGCTCAAAGAAATGCCCTTGACTGGCCCAGGGGACTTGGGGGATTTAAGAGAGAGATCTCAGGGCAGTTTCCTCCTAAAGACATGGATGTGACAAGGGAGGACCCATGTGAGTGGCAGGCAGTTATGGCGACCTGTCTCTTGTACTTGCCCCACCGTGGAGGTTGTGTGTGAGTGCTGCTCCGTGTCAGATACCTTTTACTGTGAACTGAATTTGGTCATACCAATCGATTCTATCCGTGCACCTGGTTTTTATAGTTAATCACTAGGTAGTGTGGTTTTCTGCTCCTAAATTGGGCAGCGGGGGATGGGGGTAGGGGAGGGGGGACATTCTTATTTGAAAAAGTCACAATTCATGTCCCAGAAGTTTGACAGAGGTGAGTTGTACCCTCTGCAGTGCCAGCTCTCTACCTTCCTCTTTTATTTATTTATTTATTTATTTATTTTTTTGAGACAGAGTCTCACTTTGTCATTCCTGGTAGAGTGCTCTGGTGTCATAACTCACAGCAATTGCAGACTGTTGGGCTTAAACAGTTCTCTTGCCTCAGCATCCCAAGTAGCTGGGACTACAAGCAACTGCCACAATGCCTGACTGTTTTTTAGAGACAGGGTCTGGCTCTTGCTCAGGCTGGTCTCGAATCCTTGAGCTTAGGCAGTCCACCTGCCTGGGCCTCCCAGAGTGTTTACCTTCCTCTTTCGGCTGTCCCAGCACCCCCACTGCCTCCAGCCCTTGTCCGAGGAACGGGAGGCTCAGTCACACACAGCCCCCAGACACCTGTAGCTCTGTGGGGAGGTGGGACCCAGCAGGCCCTGCCTGTTCCTCTCCTGGGCAGACCTCAGTGCCTATCCTCGGATACTGCCAGAGAACCCTGCTGTAGTTCCTGAAAGCTGAACTGTTTTTAGTCGCTTTGGTTAATTAGAGACTTAAAGAGTTTGAAACCACACATAAGAGGTGTGAATAATGTGATATAAATATTGTTGGAACCCTCTGTTGTGGTTTCCCATTCTGTTTTTTTCTCATATTCTCATTTCTGTGTTTAAGCAGTGACTTGAATGATCGGATTGGTTCTAGAATGACAGTGTGTTAGCTAGCCTGATACGGATGTGCGTGTTCTGCTCATTATACGTAGCAAGAAGAGATGTGGATACTTAGAACATTGAGGTGTGTGACTTTAAAAATCTAGGTATGTCATTAAAAAGTAGGAGCATTAGCTCGGCGCCTGCGGCTCAACAGGCTAGGGCGCTGGCCACGTACACCTAAGCTGGCGGGTTCGAATCCAGCCCGGGCCCGCCAAACAACAATGACGGCTGCAACCAAAAAAAAAAATGGCCAGGCGTTGTGGCGGGCACCTGTAGTCCCAGCTACTTGGGAGGCAGAGGCAGGAGACTCGCTTGAGCCCAGGAATTGGGGGTTGCTGTGAGCTGTGAGGCCACGGCACTCTATCCAGAGTGACAGCTTGAGGCTCTGTCTCCAAAAAAAAAAAAAAAAAGTAGGAGCATCTTGGGGTTCCTTTTGAGTTTCTGGACTAATGAAATTTTCCACTAATACTACTTAAACTATATTTTATTAAATCAGGCCTACCCGATATTTGGCTGTGTGGTCGTAATTGGGACTCGTGGCTTGTTGGGGTGAGCTAAGGGAACAGTGGGAGGAGGTATTGTGTGAGGGTTTCAGACTGCCTGGTAGGATGACAGATAGCTGATGAGCAGCTCCACAGGTGGGTTTGAGCTAAGGAGCGTTTTCAGAAGAGTCCTATTCTTGGAGATATCAATAGGGGCTACCTGATCCAGGTAGCCAAAGCCACAGCCACCAAACTCATAAAGTATTCTCAGAGCTTTGGGAGCTTTCTGAGGGAGGTTAAATATGCAGCATTTCCTAGAAGTTTTTAATTGCAGGTCTCATCTCCCTCCCCCATGGTAAATATCAAATCTATGTCAAGTCCACGGCTGAGCCCTCTTAAGTAGCTTCTCTAGCTGACACACTAGGGAGACAGGCCCTAAGAAACATCACACATGGTTCAGAACTGGGGTGCCGAGTGCTCTAGTAATGGCTTCATGTGGCCTCCTGCTGTTTTGCTAGGTTTGAAAAATGCTTCTTAAAATGTTTGTTTTAAAACCTAAGTGAAGCAACAAAGGACCATGAAACATTAAATAAAAGGCAATTACTGAAATAGCATGTTAATGTTTTAAACAGTTTTATTTTTTAGTAATTAGCTTTCTGAGTGATGCTGTGGGATTTGAGAGGTAAGGTGTTTATTACCTTACTATCTGTAAGGTAGTTAATGAGTGTCCTGTTCCCAAGGAATTCCAGGTAGTGGTCGCACACATGGGAATCTCAGAGGTAGACACCTCAATGAACAGGGTTCTAACTGTATTTTAACACTGTGTTGCCTAAACTCCTCCTAAAGATATTTCTAAGATTTTCTTTTCCCCGGGTGTGCGTGGTTCACACATTCACGCATTTAGCCCCTTTAGTTTAGAAGTCTGTCACTGTGCCGGCATTTAGGTTGGAGCCTTTCCTGATCAGGACTTCCCGGTCCCCCCTTGTTTACTGTTAAGTGCTTGTCTGTCTTTCCAGCTCACCCTCAGCACACTCCTCCAGTCCAAGCCTTAACTTGCCGTCTGAGGCAGTCTCCCCACCTGGCCTTCCCAGTCTCCCCACCTGGCCTGGCCCCTCCCTGCAATCCATACACAGAGGTATCTGCTCCCGTGAAACACCCAGTGGAATGTCATAGTCAGCCTTCTCCAGTGGCAAAGGGTGAGCTGGGTGCAGTGAATCAGAAGTTCCATTTCCAAGGGATCTGTTTCCTCCAGAAGTAGTAACTTAATGCAGGAACACCAAGGGGACTTTGAAAGCTTGGATTCCTGTCCCCCCCTGAATGGGCTGTGCCTGGCTGTGTTTATGAATGACCCGATATAAATCCTCAAGGGGTGGGATCCCCATTAGCCTGTACACCTTAGAAATGTGCTCCTGTAACTGGACGTGGGAGTACCTGCCTGTGATCCCCACCACTGGAGAGGCTGAGGTGAGAGGATCGCTGGAGGCCAAGAGTCTGAGGCTGTAGTGAGCTATGCTCATGCCATACACTCTAGCCTGGGCAACAGAGCAAAATCCCATCTCTTACAGGAAAAGAAAAGTTCATGATTTGGAAGGGTGAACATGTCCAGAACATTTGAAGGGGTTGAAGGCCTTGTTGAAATCCCTTGGTTTCACAGTGGCTTATTGGAGACAGAGTTCCCAGAATGTTCCTCCCCAGCAGCTGAGCTGTCTGGGATGCTTCAGCCTGGCTCCTCCAATCCTGCCTTCCCCCTTTGTGTCCTTTTGGGTCGCGTGGTGTCCCCCATGGCTGTGCATATGGGAGGACGCTGGCAGGAAGTGCCTCCTGCCGCGTTTTGCAGGGTGCTAAGAGGAGAGACAGCAGGGGAGAAGGGACGGGAAGCCTTTCCCTCACGTCCTCTAACCTGATAGGCACGTGTCCAGGTCCTGGGGTTGCACAGCCAGGCCCAGCCCTACAGGCTCTTACTTGCCACCATTCTACTTGCAGGGAAGACTCCTCAGAATGTAGGGGCTCAGTGTCCCCAGCTTCTTTTGGGTCTTTCCGTGCATCCCCATCCCGCTCTTTCCCAGCCTGTGTGCTCACGTCAATGTGGACACCCTCAGGGTCTGGGAGTTCAGCTTGCAAGTGGTAATCCTGCCCGTCACAGGATGAGGTATCGTGTTTGATTTCCGGCGGTCTCAGCTCTGTGATTACCAGAGACAAGATTTCCCTTCAGGCTCGCCGGGCTGCTCTCAGACTATCGATGTGGAGCTCACGGTGAGTGTTTCACTCACTGAACTCAGTCCCGTCTTTTAAAACCACTTTGTCCAGGGACGTGAGGAGCAACCAACCATCACCGTTATATTCCCCCATTTTCTGAAAACGCCAGAAAGTATCTTGTAGTTCCTTAGCTCCTTGCATCTTATGAGTTGTTGGAGTGTCTGGTGAGGATATTTTCATCTTGTTACAAACAGTTCATGCTGGAGACTTTCAGTGCTCTCTTTATAGCTGGAAATAGTGTTATTAGCACCTTTAAGTGTAATCAGATTAAAGAGCCAGTTCTAGAAACTCCAGAACCAATTTAGAAAATTCATCCACTCAATTCTGTTCCTCTAGAACAGTGGTTCTCAACCTGTGGGTCATGACCCCCGCTCCTTTTTTCTTCAGTTTTGGCCAGGGCCAGGCTTGAACCCGCCACCCCCCGCTGGCACCCTACTCCTTGAGCCACAGGCACCTCATGCAACCCCTTTTTAACAGTGAAAATACATTGCGGCATTAGGAAAGTTGAAAACCACTGCAGAACCACACTCGGTACCACAGGACCAATCAGTGGGGTGGGAGCTAACTTCTGAGGTGAGTTGGTGGTCCAGTTGCCAGGCGCCCGTGATCGTTCTTGCTGGGTTATTGCCGCACAGAGAGTATGTCAGCGAAATCAGAGTGAGGCAGTTCCCAGCACCTGTCCCCAGGGCGCTGCGCCCCACTGTGTTCTGTGGTTCACCAGTTTTCTCTGCTCATCCTGGAACCTGCCCACCGCTACCCTGGGCATGGGAGGAAAGTGCACCCTTGTCTCCTTTTATCCAGATGGTGGACACACCAGCAAGCAAGTCTAGAGCCCAGGTGTGTGGACTTGGGGTCTCTGGGTGGAGGGACCCTCTCAACTTGGCTGCCAGGGCCCAAATCTCCTGAGCCATTTAAGTTTTGGAAGCTCTTTAATTTCCTCAAGGATCATGACAAATAATTTCTGGTAAGCAGTATAACATTGGGGTACGGGGTTTTAGCCTTTGTTTGGTAGAATCCTGGTTTTCTCTGGGGCCATTATCACTATTTTTGTAATAATGGAAGGTAAAAGAAGGGAACGGAAACCTTGATGCTTTACTTGTTTTGATCTGGCAGCAGGGAACAAGAAGTGTGCATTATGAATTTTGTTCATGGAGGGGGACTGTCAACTAGTTCCTCAAACGGCATGCCCTGGTTGATGCCACCTGGGCCAGTGCTGTGCAGACAGCGGCAGGGAGGGTTTCGGTGGGGCTGTGGTTTTTAGCACAGCTATCGGAGCTGTGAAGAAGGAAGTGAGGAAGGCAACTTTACTGTCAGGAGGAAGGCAGGCCTGCGGGTGAGGTGTGCCTGTACCTGGGACTGGCAGGGGCCCAGCCCGTGCTAAATGGGAAATGAGTTTGCCGCTTCTAGGAATGCTGGTCTCAGTGCTGTGGTGGTGTCATTTAAATATATTAAAACTTGGAAGGGAGAGTGGGATGTGTTCCAAGAAATGGTATGATTTGTCCATTTTCTTGTCTGTTTTGCTACTTCTCTAGTTTGTTTTTTAGATTTTTTGGCTGGTTATTTTAAACACAATTGATTTCAGAGTTACTTCCAAATGTTGTATTTCCTTGCTGCCGCTGTCTATTTTTGCCATTTGTTGTCTTAATCTTCTATACCAACTTCTGGAGAGAGGTGCTATGGTTCTGCGATTGCATGCAGGTGGCACAGATACAGCAAGCAGAGTGCGCGAGGGGTTCAGGCAGGCCTGTGCAGTCGAGGCCGGACGTGCTGCCCCTCTCAGGGGTAATCGAGTTGGATTTTTATTTAGTTGAGAGTGGAAGGCACAGCATTCTTTGAGAACAGCCAAACTGTCGATCCTGTGTGAGGACACACCCAGAGAGGAGCCTGGGGGCTGTAGTTTGATGACCGTTGAGGTGTCGGTTTCTGGTCTCACTGGGAACTGGTAGCTATAGCCTTAGGTCCAGCAACACTGGGGACATTAATTTTTCTTTGCACAATGTCCTCACACTCTCCCTTTGAAGAGGTAGTGTTGACGCTTTTTTCCATGAGAACTCTCATCTTCTGAGCAATAAGCAAAACTATTATCCTGTGACTTGAGTAGTATTGAAACAGTTCTCCCTTCCACTTCCGCTACCTCGCCAAGGCTTGGAAATCACATTTGTTTGTTCTAACATGCTCCTGTCTTTGGTTCTGTGAGCATGCTTGCTGCCTCCTCCCTTCCCTGCATGGAGCTGTTGGGGGCCTCTTGTCCCCGCCCCCCACCTGCCTGCATGTGGGGCGGCCACTCTCCAGGGCTTCCTTTGCCTTTTGGAAGTCTTTGCGTCCCTGATTGGCCCAGCACAGCTGGGACTTCTGGAAAGGAAAGCACATCTGTTTTCTCCAAGAGTCGTTTTTAGTACACAAGTATCTGTCCTTGTGCTTCTGGGGAAAATGGAAATGGTACATTGAGCCTGTGGTGTCAGATTTCGGTGCAACTGTGAGTAAAAGCAAAGCTGACTACTTCTGGGTGGACTAACCAGCCAGCAAGGAGATCTTGCTTTGAAATCACAAGGGAACACATTTCATTTTCCAATCAGTTTTGGGAAATAAATTGTAGGCTCAGTGCCAACAATGAAATAAAAGATCTGCTTTGAAATGTCTCTTGAGGGTGGGAGCTGTGGGTTCCTTTCTCTCTCCTGAACACACTGTCCTAGTGTAACTGAAGAATGTCCCTGAAGACATTTGGCAGCTTTATTTCAAGTTTTTCTATCTAGAAAGTTGAATGGAATTAAAATTCCCATTAGGCTAAATATCTTCCTTCTCCAAAAAAAAAAAAAAATTAACTCTGTTTGCTGCCTATTACCTATAATATAAAAATAAGTATTAATTGTATTTTTAGTTATTTTTGTCTAAATTCTACATATTTAAAATTCCGTCTGGGATATCTAAACACAGCTGATGTATTTAGATAAAGTAATTATGCCATACGCTTGCATTTGTATTTATTTCTGAATAAATGTCTAAAATATGATACAAGAGATCACAAATCTCAATTAGATTATATAATGAGAGTCTGCTTGGAAAGTAATTAAAGAGAAGACTTATTCCCAGTGAGGTAAACAGACTCTCTCGTTCAGTAGTTCATACAGCACAGCATGGCTTTCAGGCATCTGGGTAAATGAAAACATCTAGTTCAGAATAAGAAAAATGTACTGCTGAACCAGGCCCTTTTATTGCGTCCTGTTTAGTGACAACAAGTTGTCATGATGGTTATTGGCTGAACATGACTTGCTAGGTGCTAGACAGAGCAAGGGGCTGTCTGATTTCTCCGCATCTGTGGTCACGCTGTGTGGGTTGTCCACGCTGCAGCAGGGTCTTCCTCAGCGAGGCAGAAAGAGAGCTGGGGGTTAGCAACGTTCACACCCCGTCTGTGGGTTGTGCACCCCTCACTTGGGCCTGTGGCTGGATGCTGGCTCCCAGCTCCCCAGGCCGTAGGAGCAAGGACGCCCCTGGGTTCATGGTGTTGTCTGCCGTGCAGCTCACTGTTTCAGCAGTAGCACCTCTTCACAGACTCACTGTAAATCATGAACATGTTGGCTTACATAACTAGTAGTTCAATATGGAACAGAATTGTGCAGAAAATAAAGGCGAGTGAAGTAGCAAAAGGTAGGAAGGAAGAGAACCAGAGGGTTCAAACACCAGAAAACGTTCCCTTTGGAGATTGGAACATCGAGCAGACAGCCGTAGTAAAGAGTCCCTTCTGGAGCTATTGAACTTTAGGATAAACCCCACAGTGGTGACAGAAGATAAATAGAGAATTTGCCACCCATGCATTTGAAATACAGCATTTATTGTCTGTGGATCTACCAATTCCATAAATTGTTTTTATAATAATTTAAAAGGTACATCTTAAAAATTTTGCAAAATACTATAAGGTCTTTTTTCTCTGGGGTGTTAACCTTCTGTCTTGGCCTTTTTTTGATTTATTTGGGCAGGGTCTTTGTCAAAGAATTAATACTAAGTCATTAATGATCACTTTATTTTTTTTTGTTGTGATTGATATTTCTAACACGTGTTACATATTGACCATTAAAATTGTCACCTAGCAGAGTAATCTTGTAATTATTAGAAATATTTCACTTTTGGCTCGGCGCCAGTGGCTCAACAGGCTAAGGCTCAAGCCACATACACCTGACCTGGCGGGTTCGAATCCAGCCCGGGCCGCCAAACAACAATGACGGCTGCAACCAAAAAAAAAAAAACAAAAAACTGGCCCGGCGTTGTGGCGGGCGCCTGTGGTCCCAGCTACTTGGGAGGTGGAGGCAAGAGACTCGCCTGAACCCAGGAATTGGAGGTTGCTGTGAGCTGTGATGCCACGGCACTCTATCCAGGGTGACAGCTTGAGGCTCTGTCTCAAAAAAAAGAAAGAAAAAAAAAAGAAATACTTCACTTTTGCAGAAAGGACATATTAGTAGTTTTTTTTAAAATCTTTTTTTATTTATTTTTTTGAGACAGAGCCTCAAGCTGTCACCCTGGGTAGAGTGCCGTGGCATCACAGCTCACAGCAACCTCCAATTCCTGGGCTCAAGCGAGTCTCCTACCTCCGCCTCCCAAGTAGCTGGGACTACAGGCGCCCGCCACAACGCCCGGCCATTTTTTTGGTTGCAGCCGTCATTGTTGTTTGGTGGGCCTGGGCTGGATTTGAACCCGCCAGCTCAGGTGTACATGGCTGGTGCCTTAGCCCGTTGAGCCACAGGTGCCGAGCCATATTTTTTATTTTTTGAGACAGAGTCTTACTCTGTTGCCTCAGGCTAGAGTACTGTGGTGTCAGCCTAGCTCACAGCAACCTCAAACTCCTGGGTTCAAGTGATCCTCCTGCCTCAGCCTCTTGAGTAACTGGGATCACAGGTGCCCACCAGATTGCCTCACCAGTTTTTTCTATTTTTAGTACAGACAGGTTCTTGCTCTTACTCAGACTGGTCTTGAACTTCTGAGCTCAAGTGATGTTCTGACCTCAGCCTCTCAGAGTACTAGGATTTCAGGCATAAGCCACAGTGGCTGGCTTTTCCTGGAATTTAAATACTGATCAGGAACACATAGGAGCTGAAGACAAGTTTGAGCCAGTGGCCAAGATGCACCTAAGTGCCTGGGACCTGACCTTTCTAAGTCTGATTTCGCTTCTTTCTATGCCTTCTCTCTTTCCCACTCCTTTTCACCCTCAAGTCAGTCAGAATCCATTTCTGTTGCTTATAACCAAAGAATCCTGTCACAATTTTAATTTCAGGCTAGGCATGAAGGCTCACGCCTATAATCCCAGCACTTGAGGGGCCAAGGCGTGTGGATTGACTGAGTTCACAGGTTTGAGACCATCCTGAGCCAGAGTATGACCTTATATCTAAAAATAGCTGGGCAGTGTGGCAGGTGCCTTAGTCCCAGCTACTTGGGAGGCTGAGGCAAGAGAATTGCTTAAGCCCAAGAGTTTGAGGTTGCTGTGAACACTTTACCAAGGGTGACAAGTGAGACTATGTCTCAAAAAAAAAAAAAATTAATTTCAGTTTTGCAAAAAAGGAAAAAGTAAAGCTTTGGAAGTAAAATCTATTTGGATGTGGATATTTTATATATATTTTGTTGTTGTTGTTACAGAGTCTCACTTTATCGCCCTTGGTAAAGTGACATGGTGTCACACATCTCACTGCAACCTCCAACTCCTCAGGCGATTCTCCTGCCTTAGCCTCCGAAGTAGCTGGGACCATAGGCATCCACCACAATGCCCGGCTATTTTTTTGTTTTTTTTTTTTGCAGTTCGGCTGAGGCTGGGTTTGAACCCGCCACCTTCGGTACATGGGGCCGACACCCTACTCGATGAGCCACAGGCGCTGCCCTGGATGTTATATTTTTATAACTTCTTGTTTGTAAACAGTGCTAAATAAATTTTATTTTATTTTATTTTTTTTAATAATTTTATTGAATCATAATTATGTACATTGGTACAATCATAGGGCACGATTCATATACATTCAGAAATATTTTGATCATACTGTTACAGATAGCCTTCATGGCATTTTCTTGATCACTACATAAAGACATTGATACTCTACCTTTAATAAGTTTCACCAGTACCCTGATAAGATGCACCGTAGGTGTGTTCCCACTAAAGTGCTAAATAAATTTAATGCTAGCAAATAGGTTCGTTCAGGTTTGTTTTTCTAAACAAGGAGCATTGGAAGTTTCCTATGCCTCACCATGCTACAAAATCAGTGTGTGTCCAGGTGAAATCACACCACCTGCCACCTCCTGCCTTACCAGCCAAGTGGTCAGTGGGATTCTGGAAAGAAGTGGGCCACCTTGGCTCTCCATTGCTGATGGAGAGGTTGCCTTCGGGCAACTTCCTGCTCGGCCAGCAGTGTGCTGCCCTTTTCCTCCTATTGAGGGGCTGAGTTTTGAACACACTACTCACCCTGTTTCAGCACAAACAGATGACAAGGTAAATAACATACTCTTAGAAGGAAGATGCCATACAAGAATATTCTTTGTGCTTCAAACCTTTGTGTGATGTTACCACTGGAAAATCATGAATGCATGTTGCTTCGGAGATGGTGCCTTTCCTTATCTTGAAAAAAGCTCTGTAAGCGTTATGTTTCATTGAGAGCATGAAGGATTACAAAATTTTAAATGCTGTTTATTTAACCATCTCCCCACATATACATAAGATATTGGACAGAGCAGAGCAAATTCGGGGAATATTACGTAGATAGTCAAATACTGCTCATTACTTGCATTACATTTCTATATGTGTCTATAAACATTGGCCTGTGATATTCTGATATGATGTAAAAGCAAGAAGATATCATTTTTCTGAAGTATGACAGTACTGCCATGACAGCAGTCAACAACGTGGGAAACACAGACCACTTGGCCTTATAATTATTTCATACTGAAAACCAGAAAGAGTTTTAATTATAAGGAAGATAGCTTCATTTTAAAGTTTGGTGGCAATTGGGAGTCAGAAGATCTGATTTCTTTCCCAGTTCATATGCTACTGCTTAGCAGCTATGAGGCCTTCATGGTGCTACTAAACGTTTTTAGTATCAATCAGAAAACAGAAGCAATCTGTGGACCTAGGTTTGGGTTTGTGTGGATACGAACATAAACTGATCAGAGCATGTGCCCTTAGTCAGACCGTCCTGACTAAGGCCCATGCTCTGCTTAGTCGTACCCTGGCTCTGCTCCCACTGGTTTGTCACCTTCCTGGACCTTAGGGTCTTCAGCTGTCAGAAGCAATATCTCCCAGCATTGCAGGGATTACAAAATAAAGGCAATGTAAATAAGAGGCCTAGCATGGAATCACTGCTGCTTCCTTCTCATCTTTAACTTTTTGGTTAAAACTTGAAGTTCACATATTTCATTTCCCCCAGATTTTTTTTTTTTTTTTTGAGACAGAGCCTCAAGCTGTCACCCTGGATAGAGTTGCTGTGGCATCATAGCTCACAGCAACCTCCAATTCCTGGGCTCAAGCGATTCTCCTGCCTCCGCCTCCCGAGTAGCTGGGACTACAGACACCTGCCACAACGCCCGGCCATTTTTTTGGTTGCAGCTGTCATTGTTGTTTGGCGGGCCCGGGCTGGATTCGAACCCGCCAGCTCAGGTGTACGTGGCTGGCGCCTTAGCCCATTGAGCCACAGGCGCCGAGCTTTTTTCTTTTTTTTTCTATGGCAGAGTCTTACTCTGTTTTTCTGGATAGAGTGATATGGGCATCATCATAGCTTACTATAACCTCAAACTTTTGGGCTCAAGAGATCCTCTTGCCTCAGCCTCCCAAGTAGCTGGGACTACAGGTGTGTGCTATAATGCCTGGATAGTTTTTCTATTATTTTTTAGTAGAGATGGGGTCTTGCTTTTGCTCAGGCTGATCTCAAGAAATCCTTAGCTCAAGAAATCACCCAACTCGTTTTAAAAGTATAAAAGAGAGTGGTGTATGTGGCTCAGAGGAGTAGGGTGCTGGCCCCATATACTAGAGGTGGTGGGTTCAAACCCGGCCTGGGCCAAAAACTGCAAAAAGAAAAGAAAAGGTAAAAGAAAAAGATGCGTAAAAGACAAATGAAAGAAGAATATGAAATCAGGGAGAGATAGGGAGCATAAACCAGCCTTGGTCCTCAGAATGTACTTGCCTCAGCAGCCCACTTCCAGGGGAAGAATTGGAGTTAATGGGCTTTGCAGAGCCCAGACATTTTGTCATAAAAAGATAGCATTTGTTCTTTGATTCTGTAACTAAAGGGACTGTTTGATAACGAAATATTGTATGTGTATGTGGGGGATCCTATGTGATGGGAGGAAATCTTCCGTAAAGCTGGGCAGCCAGTAAAACTCTTGCACTCCACAGCTTCATACCAAACACATTTTTTGTTAGAGAATTTGCTAGCATTTCCACCATAGAAATAACAAACAGGAACACTCAGAAATGGAAACATAATTGACGAAGGCAGAAAATCCATAAAAATTATGTCTCTGCAATAAATACCAATTCTGAGAAGTAACCAGATCAGTATGGGTGGTGGCTGTAACAAAACAACTGTACCAAGATAGAAACCTACCTCTACTGATCCCTGGTTAAGAATCTAATATCCCCATGAGAAGATAACACTAGCTCTAGATGGTCTTTATAACTTTATATTACTTTCAGTTTGGTTTATTTTCCCAAAAGAGCTACAACGGATAATTTCATTTAGGGATTCAACACATTCCTCGGTTGACTTCCCAACATTCTGCGTTAAAAGAATCATACTGGAATTCTTAAGGAGGGAGCTGGGTTTCTCATGACCGTAAGCTCTTGCCATTGCAGCGCTGGAGCCCAGGGCTGGGCCTGCACCTAAGCACTCTGGAAAGAGATGGACCTGGCCAGGGTGTGGCAGTGACCTAGAGAGCAGACAGGTGACCTGCCCCTTAGCACAGTGCCTGTGAGGAGCTGTCCCTATTTTGGTATACTGTTCTTCATACCAGGAGTTACCCAAAGCAAGACAAAACGGTACAGAAAAAAACTGGAGAAGAAAAAGGAGTATAGGACAGTTAATAGTCTCATCCCTGGCCTTACCCAGCCTGCCCTTTTGTTGCAAAAATAACTGCTCCTCTACTCCCTACTGCCCACGTCCACCCCAGTAATCCTTCCTCTTCCCAGGGTTATATACTTTGTGTAGTAATTTGCTAATCAAGTATTTTGTATTTTGCTGGTAGGAAAACACTAGATGGAGTAGTTCTGGGTAGCCATTTCACT
Source organism: Arctocebus calabarensis (assembly GCA_963573935.1). Classification (NCBI taxonomy): domain Eukaryota; kingdom Metazoa; phylum Chordata; class Mammalia; order Primates; family Lorisidae; genus Arctocebus; species Arctocebus calabarensis. Next base: position 46,199 of record CAUYON010211804.1, read on the forward strand.
TTTAGTAGTGGCTTTCAGGGAGACAATGATTCTGCTTACTGGAATTGCAAAAGGTCTGGAAATCTTGGAATGATCATCTTTATAATGGAAACAAATTCTCTGCACTTCTGCCACGAGATGACAAGGATGGGCTTATGGACCAACTTATGCTCCTCCAGCCCCCAGTGTCATACCTTGGAGCCCTAATTCCCATGATACTATATTCTAAGATGGGGCCTTTGAGGAGGCAATAAAAGTTGAATGAGATCAGAAGGCATGGGTCCTAATCCAAAGCATTGGTGTCCTCCTAAGAAAAGGCAGAGACATCAGGAATGTGGACACACCGAGAAGAGACCAAGTGAAGACACAAACAGAAGGTGGCCTTCTGCACACCAAAGAGAGAGACCTCAGGAGGAACAAACTGTGCCAGCACCTTGATCTTGGACTTCTACCTTCCAAGACTGCAAGGAAATAAATTTCTGTTGTTTAAGTCACCCAATCTTAGTATTCTGTTATGGCAGCCCAAGTAGGTCAATACCAAATGTCAATAACCACAGGGACAGGATGGTTCCTGTGGCTCAAGGAGTAAGGCGCCAACTCCATATACTGGAGGTGGTGGGTTCAAACCCAGCCCTGGCCAAAAACTGTTTTTTTTTTTTTGTAGAGACAGAGTCTCACTTTATTGCCCTCGGTAGAGTGCCATGGTGTCACACAGCTCACAGCAACCTCCAACTCCTGGGCTTAGGCGATTCTCTTGCCTCAGCCTCCCAAGTAGCAAAAACTGTTAAAAAAAAAAAAAAAAAAACCACAGGGAGATGGTTCAGCACCCGTAGCACCGTGGTTATATGCTGTATATGTGCGCCAGCCACATACACCAAAGTTGGCAGGTTCGAACCCAGCCTAGGCCAGTTAATACAACAATGACAACTGCAACAAAAAAATGGCTGGGTGTGTAGCAGGTACCTATAGTCCCAGCTACTTGGGAGGCTGAGGCAAGAGAATCCTTTAACCCCAAGAGTTTGAGGTTGCTGTGAGCTTTGATGCAACAGTACTCTACTGAGGGTGACACAGTGAGACTCTGTCTCAAAATAAATAAATAAATAACTAGAGGGAGAGACCCCCTTCCAGGACACAGAGGAATAGGAAAAATGATAGCACAGAATTAACCTGCAGCATCTTTCTGAAGCTTCAAATTCATGCTAAAATGTGTGGGAAACATTATCTTCATATTAAAGCAAACACAGATAAATTATAGGATACAATGCACAGTTCACGTGACATTTTGAGCAAAGCATGATTTAGCAAAGACATTTCTCCTTTGTAGACACTTCCTCTGACTGCATTCAATGAGGAAAATAGACATTCCAGAGCAGGAAACTGGTTACCTGAGTGCTGAGGGATAGGCAACAGGAGGAAACCATTGCCTTCCCAGGGTTAGAAGGACACAGATGATGTTACCAGGCTCCGGAAGCCTGGGCTCAGAGTTAAGGGCTGGCGAGTGGTGGGGGAAGCTGGGACCAGGATGGCAGCTGATCACGTAGGAGGTACTCTGTCTTCTCCCTCCTCTCTCCCTGCAGTCTTTCCCAGAGTGTCCCAAGGCCAAGTCTCCTAGCGCCAAGGCCAAGAGAGACTGGGGAATGTAGTTACCAACCTTGTAGGCCAGAGCAGGAATGAGCAGGTGGGGAGCAAATAGGTCAGCAACACGGTGGGCCAGCATATTATGAAGGGAGCATCCAGGAAACATGGGTTTGAGGGACTATTCTAGTTCTAAGTGGCTTCTCATCATCGGTGGACTGGTCAGTCTTTTTCAGGCTCTTTTACTTTGGTGAATCACAAAGCTTTCCTGAAGCTGTCTGTACTTGACTGTGACTTTGTGACCAGCCTCTATTCACAGGGGCGCTTGGTTGCTCTGTACCCGGTTCCAGCTCCTGTCTTCCAAAGTCAGAGCAGGACCAGAGGTGCCTTAGTTATGTGGGAATGGCCATGGCAGCCACTTGTCCTGATTTTCTCCAGGCCCCAGCAGAATGAGGTGTTAAAAGAAGCTGACTCCTGGCATGTCCCAGGCTTCTCTAGCACTCTTTGTCCCTACAGCCCCCTTGGCTGCTCCGGCCTGCCCAAATCTTACTTATTCTGGGCATAAGTGTGAAATCTTCTACCCCCGGATGCTCCAGCATGTGGATTGTCCCTCTAGGTGATGCTGTTTCTATAACTGGGCTGAAAGAACTGGAGGGCCAGGACCGCATCTCTTTCATTTCTGCACCCTCTGCAGTGCCCAAGACAGTGCCTTGCACTAGCCACATTTGGCACCTACCAAAATGAAATGACCTTGGGAGTTATTTCTCCAAACGCTTTTTTTTTTCTGAGACAGAGTCTCACTATGTCACCCTGGGTAGAGTGCTGTGTGTCACAGCTCACAGCAACCTCAAACTCTTGGGCTTAAGGGATTCTCTTGCCTCAGCCTCCCAAGTAGCTGAGACTACAGGCGCCGCCACAAGGCCTGGCCAATTTTTGGTTGTAATTGTCATTGTTGTTTGGCGGACCCGGGCTGGATTGGAACCCTCCTGGTTCCATGTGTATGTGGCTGGAGTCTTAGCTGCTTGAACTACAGGAGCTGAGCCATTTTCTCCAAACTTTTATTTATTTATTTTGAGACAGAGTTTCACTTTGTTACCCTCAGTAGAGTGCTATAGCGTCACAGCTCACAGCAACCTCCAACTCCTGGGCTTAGGTGATTCTCTTGCCTAAGCCTCCTGAGTACCTGGGACTACAGGCGCCCGCCACGATGCCCAGCTATTTTTTGTTGCAGTGCCCGGGGCTGGGTTTGAATCTGCCACCGTGGGTATACAGGGCGGCGCCCTATTCACTGAGCCACTGGCGCCGCCCAAAACTTTTATTTATATATTTATGGAGACAGGGTCTTGCTCTGTTGCTTGGGATACAGTACAGTTGTGTTATTATAGCTCTCTGCAACCTTGAACTGCTGGGCTCAAGTGATCCTCCTACCTCAGCCTTGCCTCCTGAGTAGCTGGGACTGCAGATGCCCAAAACCACTACCGGATACTTTTTCTATATTTTTGTAGAGACAAGGTCTTGCTATGTTGCTCAAGCTGATCTCAAACTCCTGACCTCAAGCAATCCACCTGTCTTTGCTTCCCAAAGTGCTGGGACTACAGGCATGAGCTACTTGCTCCTGGCTGGTACACATTTTAAAAAGACACAATGCTCAGCTGTTTTTCCAAACTTCTGTGCCAAGCTAGAGTGTAGGACGGCGCCTGTGGAGAGTAGGGCGCCAGAGAGTAGGGTGCCGGCCCCATATGCCAGTGGTGGCGGGTTCAAACCCAGCCCCGGCCAAAAACTGCAAAAAAAAAAGATGTTTAACATCACTAGTCATTAGAGAAATGCAAATCAAAACTGCAATAAGATATCGCTTCATTCCCTGTATGATGGCTACAAAAAATAAAAAAGAAAGAAAAGAAAAACCAGAGTGTAGAATGTGCCACAACTATAGATGGTAGCTGTGAGCATCACAGTAACTTGTTGGGAACCAAAGAATTAATTTTAACTTGAAGCAGATCATCTTCCTGCTTTCAATTTTTTTGAGACTCTGCCTCAAAAAAAATTTTTAAAAACCTAGTTTCAGGCATGATAGCTAACATCTATAATTCCAGCTCTTTGGGAGGCCAAGGAAGGAGGATTACTTGAGATCAGTAATTCAAGACCAGCCTGGGCAATCGCAGAAACCTGCCTCTAGAAAAAAAATAATTTTTTTTTGGCAGCTTTGGGCCAGGGTCGGATTTGAATCCACCACTCCCCTATATGGGGCCCCGGTGTCCTACTCCTTGAGCCACAGGCTTTGCCCCCCCACTTTTTTTTTATGAGACAGTCTCATTATGTCGCCCCGGGTAGAGTGCCGTGGTGTCACAGCTCATAGCAACCTCAAACTCTTGGGCTTGAGTAGTCCCAAGTAGTCTAGAAAACAATTTTTTTTTTTTTTGAGACAGAGCCTCAAGCTGTCACCCTGGATAGAGAGCTGTGACATCACAGCTCACAGCAACCTCCAATTCCTGGGCTCAAGTGAGTCTCCTGCCTCTGCCTCCCAAGTAGCTGGGACTACAGGCGCCCGCCACAATGCCCGGCCATTTTTTGGCTGCAGCTGTCATTGTTGTTTGGCAGGCCCGGGCTGGATTCGAACCCGCGAGCTCAGGTGTATGTGACTGGCGCCTTAGCCCGTTGAGCCACAGGCACCAAGCCTAGAAAAAAATTTTAAAAATTAGCTGGGGCTTGGCGCCTGTGGCTCAATGGGCTAAAGCGCCAGCTACGTACACCTGAGCTGGCGGGTTCGAATCCAGCCCGAGCTGCCAAGCAACAATGACCGCTGTAACCAAAAAATAGCTGGGCATTGTGGCAGGTGCCTGTAGTCCCAGCTACTTGGGGGGCAGAGGCAGGAGACTGGCTTGAGCCCAGGAATTGGAGGTTGCTGTGAGCTGTGATGTCACAGCTCTCTATCCAGGGTGACAGCTTGAGGCTCTGTCTCAAAAAAAAAAAAAAAAAAAAAATTAGCTGGGTTTGGTGGTTTGAGTCTGTAGTCCCAGCTACTTAGAAGGCTGAGGCTAGAGATCACTTGAACCCAAGAGTTTGAGGTTGCTATGAGCTATGATCACACCACTTCAATGTGTTTTTCTTTTTTTTTTGTAGAGACAGAGTCTCACTTTATCGCCTGGCTCACAGCAACCTCCAGCTCTTGGGCTTAAGCGATTCTCTTGCCTCAGCCTCCCGAGTAGCTGGGACTACAGGCGCCCACCACAGCGCCCGGCTATCTTTTTGTTTTGCACTTCGGCCGAGGCCGGGCTTGAACCCGCCACCTTTGGTATATGGGGCCGGCGCCCTACTCGCTGAGCCACAGGAGCCGCCCTGTTTTTCTTTTTTTTAAGACAGAGTCTAACTCTGTTGCCCTGGGTAGAGTGCCATCTGTAATAGTCTGTAATAGGCTAAGCTGATTTAAATCAAGCTTGATAATTTTTTCATAATTACATCAGTGTTTAGGTTTCTTAAATTTAATTCTAGTCCGTTTTGATTTTTTTTTTTTTTTTTTTTTGAGACAGAACCTTAAGCTGTCACCCTGGATAGAGTGCTGTGGCATCACAGCTCACAGCAACCTCCAATTCCTGGGCTCAAGCGAGTCTCCTGCCTCTGCCTCCCAAGTAGGTGGGACTATAGGCGCCCGACCATTTTTTTGGTTGCAGCCACCATTGTTGTTTGGCGGGCCCGGGCTGGATTCAAACCTGCCAGCTCAGGTGTACATGGCTGGCGCCTTAGCCCGTTGAGCCACAGACGCTGAGCCTCAAATTTAGTTCTAAAGAGAGCGCTTACTGAACTGCCTGAGATGCAACAGTGCATCTTGGTTCCAGAGAGGTCCCCCTGATTCTGGAGTGGATCCCAGCTCCCAAGAGCATGGTTCTCAGGCTATCTTACATCACCCTGAAGACACTGGCTTGCTGCTTTCAGAGAACAGAAGCAGCTAAGGAAAAATGAGACAGAGAGGAAGCTTCCCTTTACTCTGTTCCTAGTATTTCCTTGGAACCAGGCTAAGAGCTCTTTGGGTTTTTTTTGCTTGTTCAGATAACAGTCAGGTATCATCTTCAAAGGCCAAATGTCTGGAAGAGAAACAGGATGACTTCTAACAATTTACTGATCCCTGCCTCTGATTAATAATTTTAGACACTGTAACTTATGGGGCCTGTTATTAGGAAGCTCAAAGTTTTAATTAGAAAGGGCAGGGAGATTGGTGTATTAAAAAGGGGTTAGCAGTTACTCTGAGTTTTCCCTGAGAACATTCAAGTGTGTAAGGAAAGAAAAAATAGAGAGGACTGAGAATTATCTTACCCAATGGGAATTTTATCTGTTTGTATGCATTTTAAGTTGTTTTATTTTTAAATGAGGGAGCAATTCCTGGGTGACAGTTCCATTATTCCCTTTTAAGAGTTCCCTTAGGGCTGGGCGTGGTGGCCTAGCCTGTACTGCCTGTAATTCTAGCACTCTGGGAGGCCTAGATTGGATTGCTTAAGCTCTGAGTTCAAGATCAGCCTGAGTAAGAGAAAGACACCCCTCCCCCCCCCCCCCGGCAAAATATAACCAGGCTAATGGCAGGCACCCGTAGTCCCAGGTACTTGGGAAACTGAGGCAAGAGAATCACTTGAACCCAAGAGTTTGAAGTTGCTATGAGCTGTGACACCACAGCACTCTCTCTGCCCAGGGCAACAAAGTCTCCGAAACTCTGTCTCAAAAAAAAAAGAGCCACCCAGGGTGGTGCCTGTGGCTCAGTGAGTAGGGCGCAGGCCCCATATTCCGAGAGTGGTAGGTTCAAACCTAGCCTGGGCCAAACTGCAACAAAAAAAATAGCCGGGCATTGTGGCAGGCACCTGTGGTCCCAGCTGCTTGGGAGACTGAGGCAAGAGAATCACCTAAGCCCAAGAGCTGGAGATTACTTTGAGCTTTGACACCACGGCACTCTACCAAGGGTGACAAAGTAGGACTGTCTCTAAAAAAAATAAAATAATTCCTTTAAACTTACCACAGTGCCATGGGAAGCTAGTTTTGAGATCAATTGTCTTTGTTGATCTGGAAAATATATCAGAAAACAACTGGAGAATAAAGGTGGTACTTTTCTCTTCTTTTTTTTTGAAGAGACAGAGTCTCACTTTATTGCCCTCGATAGAGTGCGCTTGACATCACAGCTCATGGCAAACTCCAGCTCTTGGGCTTAGGCAATTCTCTTGCCTCAGCCTCCAGAGTAGCTGGGATGACTGGGATCTGCCACAACACCTGGCTATTTTTTTGTTGCAGTTTGGCCAGTGCCAGGTTCAAACCCACTACCCTCGGTATATGGGGCCACTGCCCTACCCACTGAGCCACAGGTGCTGCCCCCAAGGTGGAACTTTTCTTTCTTTTTTTTTTGAGACAGAGCCTCAAGCTGTCCCCCTGGATAGAGTGCAATGGCATCACAGCTCACAGCAACCTCCAATTTCTGGGCTCAAGCGAGTCTCCTGCCTCCGCCTCCCAAGTAGCTGGGACTACAAGCGCCCACCACAACGCCTGGCCCTTTTTTGGTTGCAGCCGTCATTGTTGTTTTGTTTGGCGGGCCCGGGCTGGATTCGAACCCGCCAGCTCAGGTGTACGTGGCTGCCGCCTTAGCCCGCTCAGCCACAGGCGCCGAGCCCCAAGGTGGTACTTTTCTAATGCTGTCTCTGGGATGTTCCAGAAACTGGCACTGGAAATAATTTTGACATCCTGTAAAACCTTAGAAATTAAGGAGTCAAATGTTTGCTGACAAGCAAATCCCACTCTGATTTGTTGAGGATCTGTTTCCTGGCTTTTTCACTCTGTCCAATCAGCCAAAAGGACACAGTTACAACTGTTTACCAGCATTAACTGACATTGTATAGGGCTTTACTTCTAGAATTAAGCTGCCTGGTTTGAATCCTCGGTCTGTCAATTATTATCTAAAGGACCTTGTGCGAGTTGCTCTTTAAGCCTGTTTCCTGCCTTGTGTGTCCTAACATTTCTGATAGAGTGTACTTGTAGGCAGAGACCAGAAGGAAACTTCCCCAGTCCTTGTCCACATTGAATCACATTCTTATCAGTCTTAGAAGCTCATTAAGTGTATCAGTTATCTATTGCTGTGTAACAAATTATCCAGAACATAACGGCTTAAAACAGTAAATATTTTCTCAAAGTTTCCGCAGATCAGGAATCCTGGCACGGCTTAGATGGTGATCCTGGCTCAGCGCCTCTCACTGGGCTACAGTCAGGCTATGAGGCAGGGTTTTAGTCTACTCTCTTGGCCCTTTTGTGGAGGAAGGAGAGGAGGCCCCAAAAGATGGGGTAATTCACCTGGCCTGACCATTTTCTGAAGACTATCCTGCAGGGTAGGGATAAGGTGCCTGGGTCTCCATAGAAAGGCAGGGAGAAGGGCATGTCTCTGTGACTGAACTATGGCCCAAGAGCTAACACTATCTCTTCCCATCTTCTTCTGTCTTCTCCCTTCACTCTAGGAGTTGCTATAACCTCCCTTGTGTATGGGGCTTTGTTGTTGTTGTTTTGAGACAAAGTCTAACTCATTCACTTTGGGTAGAGTGCCATGGCATCCTCATAGCTCACCAGCAACTTCAAACTCTTGGATTCAAGCTATCCTCCTGCCTCAGCCTTCTGAGTAGCTGGAACTACAGGTGCCCACCAGATTGCCTGGCTATTATTTCTATTTTTAGTAGAGTGGGATCTGACTCTTGCTCAGGCTTGTCTCAAACACCTGAGTTCAGGGGATCCACCTGCTCAGCCTTCGGGAGAGCTAGGATTACAGGCATGAGGCACCACGCCCAGCCTCATGTGTATGTGTTAATACAACATCTATGTTTGTTTATTCATTGTCCTTCCTGTAAAAATGTAGACACATTTAATGACCAGGGCCTCTTCAATTTATTTAATATTGGGGCATGGATTTTCTTGATTTGGTCAGGTGAGACCATAATATTTTAAAAACAAGCCCTATGTGTAAGGTGACCATAAAATAATCATCAAGACTGGGACACAAGTAAGAGTGAAAGGGAGCACCTTTCTACATGTGCCAAGAAAATAGGCACGAACGGAACCATGCCTCGGAAATGGAACCCTATTTTCACCCCATCCATGAGTCAACCAAGGCACATGGTTCATGCCTTGACATTTCTCTCTTAACTTAGGCCTCATTTTGTCCTCCTCTTGGTCCTCCTTCACCATAAATCCTCCTCAAGGCCCTGGCAGAATCAAACACTGCCTCCTCAAGTTTCCTGTGGCATTTGTTCTATGACTTTTCCCATGACTTTCCCCTTTTTATTTAGTAATATATTACTGACCAAGTAGTCACCAGGTAGTCTCTCTCTTGCTGGCTTGTCAACTGAGATGAGTGGACTTTTTTTTTCTTTTTGAGACAGAGTCTCACTCTTTCACCTGCTTAGAGTACCGTGGTGACTTCATAGCTCACAGCAATCTCAAACTTTTGTGCTCAAGTGATCCTCCTGCCTCAGCATCACAGGCAGATGGGATTAAAGGAGTGCACCACCACGCCCAGCTAATTTTTCTGTTTGTTTTCTTTCTTTTTTTTTTTTTTTTTTGAGACAGAGCATCAAGCTATCGCCCTGGGTAGAATGCTATGGCATCACAGCTCACAGCAACCTCCAATTCCTGGGCTCAAGCGAGTCTCCTGCCTCTGCCTCCCAAGTAGCTGGAACTACAGGCGCCCGCCACAACACCCGGCCATTTTATATATACATTTTTTGGTTGCAGCCGTCATTGTTGTTTGGCGACCCGGGCTGGATCCAAACACGCCAGCTCAGGTGTACGTGGCTGGCGCTTTAGCCCATTGAGCCACAGGCGTCAAGCCAATTTTTCTGTTTTTAGTACAGACAGGGTCTCACTCTTGCTCAGGCTGGTCTTGAGCTCCTGAGCTCAAGCAATACATCCACCTTGGCCTCCCTGAGTGATAGGATTATAGGTACCATTTCTTCTTTGAAATCTCTTTCAGATTCTTCCTTCTCATTCATTCAGCCAGGTATTGTGCCTAGGCTGGTCTCACAGGCTCATGCCTGGGTGTCTGAGATGGTCTTCCAGCCACCAGTCTCCCAGCCTCCAGCTGGCTCTGCCACTCCCAGCACCACCTCCAGCTTTGTCTGCATATATCCAGGCTTTGTTCCTTTGTGACCTTCCTCTTTCATGAAGCCACTTTCCTGTTCATGCTGCATCCCAGGTGTCTGAGGCATTGAGCATGAGTCCTTTGCTGGCCTCAACAGCCTCTTCACTGCTTCAGGCTCCCGGGCTCCTGCCTATTTGTCCTCCATCACCCTTCTCTGATCAGGGTCACATCCCCCGCACTGAGACCTAGGACAGATCCTGCCTGCCACCAGGGTTTCTTTTACTGCTCTAGCCCAATCCAACCCACAACCTTTATTTATTGAACATCTGTTATGTGCCAGGAACTGTGACAAGGGAGGTCATAAAACTGACAAAATACATAACTTTTTTCTTCCTAAGGGAAATACAATTCAAAAAAGTAGAATTTGAGCTGGGACTAGAAGGAGGACCAGGATTTTTCTAGGGTGGGGTGGGCAAGGTGGAATGCAGTGGGTCTGTTTGGTTGGATTAGTCTTTAGTCACCTCTTCCAAGAGACACCTCCCCCACCACATGTTCCTCTGAATACAGGACACAGGGAAGGGTTGCAACAGAGTTCGGCTGGGAGGTACCTGGATATCCACCTGGAAAGGTTGGCTACTATAGATGCACTGTGTTCCCACGTACAGAAGTTGGAAAGTATTGCTTAAGAAACTATTGAGGTTGGCTCGGTGCCTGTGGCTCAACGGGCTAAGGCACCAGCCATGTAAACCTGAGCTGGCGGGTTCGAATCCAGCCCGGGCCGCCAAACAACAATGACAGCTGCAACCAAAAAATGGCTGGGCGTTGTGGCGGGCACCTGTAGTCCCAGCTACTTGGGAGGTGGAGGCAGGAGACTCACTTGAGCCCAGGAATTGGAGGTTGCTGTGAGCTGTGACGCCATGGCACTCTATCCAGGGAGACATCTTGAGGCTCTGTCTCAAAAAAGAGAAAACAAACTATTGAGGTTTTGTGCAAGAGTAAATCACAGTTTCAGAAGTGGGCTGCAGAGAGCTATGCCTAGATGGGAGCAGTAGAACACGGATTTGAAACCCGTGTGGTAAATGGCAGCATTTTCTAGCTATTTTCTAGACCTTGGGTAAATGACTTAACTTCTTGACCTTAAGTTTCTACACTTGTAAAATGAGAATATTAATGCTTACCTCATAAGATTCAGGGGGAACTTAAATGCAATAATGATAATAAATTGGCAAACATACCCAAAGTTAACCATTGTCCAAAGTTAACAATTCTTATTTTTATCTTTATCTAGATTCCTGTGACACTTATTGCTAATACATACATTTTAGCTTTATTTATTTATTTTTTATTTTTATTTTTTTTGAGACGGAGCCTCAAGCTGTCACCCTGGATAGAGTGCCATGGCATCACAGCTCACGGCAATCCCCAATTCCTGGGCTCAAGTGAGTCTCCTGCCTCTGCCTCCCAAGTAGCTGGGACTATAGGCCCCGCCACAATGCCCGGCCATCTTTTGGTTGCAGCCGTCATTGTTATTTGGTGGGCCCAGGCTGGATTGGAACCCGCCAGCTCAGGTGTATGTGGCTGGCGCCTTAGCCGCTTGAGCCACAGGCTCTGAGCCTATTTATTTATTTTTTAGAGACAGAGTCTCACTTTATCACCCTGGGTAGAGTGCCATGGCATCACACAGCTCACAGCAAGCTCCAACTCCTGGGCTTAGGCGATTCTCTTGCCTCAGCCTCCTGAGTAGCTGGGACTACAAGCACCCGCCACAACACCCAGCTATTTTTTGTTGTTGTTGTTGCAGTTTGGCCAGGGCAGGTTTGAACACGCCACCCTCGGCATACGAGGTCGGTGTCCTACTCACTGAGCCACAGGTGCAGCCCAGCTTTATTTATTTTTAAATTATTTCAAGAATGCTGATTTTCTTACAATCAAATCAAAAGCCTTCTTACAACAATGACTTTTTAAACTCTTTTTACATCTCCCATAATTCCTATGTGAGCTTTGGGGCCCAGAGTATAAAGAAGTAAAGAATCTGATTGATTGGTTTTTGGGGAAAGCAAAATCACTCTAAGTCAGTAGTTAGTGGCTGATAAACATTTCCACATTTTGACTCTTCATGAACTGATGCTCTGGGTTCAGGGCTTAGCAGAAAAAAATGACCACATCACTGAAGCCACTTCCCAAATTACAAGATTTAATGAGCCGAGGAATTTAATTATTCTCTAAAATGTACTTTCTGGTTTAGATTATGACTTGATGGTCACAGTTGTTACCATCAAAATCTTTTGGAAAAATTACACACAGATACCAATGGACTTGGGCTCAAAACACTATCATTTTATTTATTCGCTCACATTTATTAAGAATTTATGATATGGGGTGGCACCTGTGGCTCAGTGAGTAGGGTGCTGGCCCCATATACCAGCTACTTGGGAGGCTGAGGCAAGAGAATTACCTAAGCCCAAGAGCTGGAGGTTATCGTGAGCTGTCACACCATGGCACTCTAATGAGGATGACAAAGTGAGACTCTGTCTCTAAAAAAAAAAAAAAAAAAGAATTTACTATATGAAAGGTTAAGACTGGTGGTGCAAAGATATATACAGAATAATATCCTTGTCCATAAAGTTTGCAATCTATCAGGAAAGCCAAGCCACAGAAACAAATACTTACAATCCAAGATAATATGTGCTAAACATAATTAAAATGGTAAAAAGTCTAAAAGAGCTTAAGAAGAGTGAGAAGACAGGAAAGGCCTCCTGGAAGAAGTGGTAAGCAGGCTTTGAAAAATGGGTTGGATTTCACTAGCTGGAGTTGGGTGAACAGTCACCTTGGGCTGTGGGATATATGAAGTCTCACAATAAAGTTCACAAACTCATCCTAGAAAAAGTGCTGCATATATCATTGCTGACTATCACTACAGTCTCCTTCAAAGTACCCATCCCGCTCTTTTCCGGCTGGAACCATGGAGGGTGCTGAAGAGAAGAAAAAGAAGGTTCCTGCTGTGCCAGAAACCCTTAAGAAAAAGCGAAAGAATTTCGCAGAGCTGAAGATCAAGCGTCTGAGAAAGAAATGTGCCCAAAAG
>CAUYON010211805.1:0-43911 GCA_963573935.1 Arctocebus calabarensis
GCTTCTTCCATGACTTAGCAATTATGAATTGGGCTGCAATAAACATTCTGGTACAAATATCTTTGTTATAATGTGATTTTTGGTCTTCTGGATATATACTTACTAGAGGAATTATAGGATCCAATGGCAGTTCTATTTTTAGGTTTCTAAGTATTCTCCAGCTATCTTTCCAAAAGGACCATATTACTTTGCATTCCCACCAGCAATGTAATAGTGTTCCCTTTTCTCCACATCCATGCCAGTATCTCTGGTTTTGGGATTTTGTGATTTGAGCTAATCTTATTAGAGTTAGATGGTATCTCAAAGTAGTTTTGATTTGCATATCTCTGATGATTAAGGATGGTGAGCATTTTTTCATGTGTCTATAGGCTGTGTGCCTGTCTTCTTCAGAGAAGTTTCTCTTCAAGTCCCTTGCCCACCCTGAGATGGGATCGCTTGTTCTTTTCTTGCTAATACATTTGAGTTATCTGTGTACTTTGGATATTAAACTATTAAACCTTTGTCAGAGACAGAACCTACAAATATTTTCTCTAAGGGCTGTCTGCTTGCTTTACTTACTGTGTTCTTGGCTGTGCAGAAGCTTTTTAGTTTGATGAGGTCCCAGTAGGTGTATTTTTGATGCTGCTTCAATTGCCTGGGGAGGCGTCCTCCTCACAAAATATTCACTACTTAATGTCATTTGATCTTTGCAAGACAGTTAAAAACATTCAGTGAGGAAAAGATTCCCTATTTAACAAATGGTGCTGGGTGAACTGGCTGGTGACCCATAGAAGACTGAAACTGGACCCACACCTCTCACCATTAACTAAGATAGACTCTCATTGGATTAAAGATTTAAAATTAAGACATTAAACTATAAAAATACTAGAAGAAAGCACAGGGAAAACTCTTGAAGGAATAGGTCTGGGTGAATATTTTATGATGATCTTTTTTTGAAAAAAAAAAAACTCAATGTAGTAGAATTTCTCATTAAAGTGTTATGGGGGTGTTTCTGTGTACAGACTTTAACTGCAGGTATATTTGCTCTAGAGTTTAGTGTTTTTGTGTTTATATCCGTACGAAGAAAAAGCTACAAGTGGGTTTAACAAGTTGTGAGACATGTGCAAACACCAAGGCAATTTCCTCCTCAGCTTCCGTTTCTGCACCTGCAGGAGGCCAGAGCCAGTGCCCACCTGGGGCAGGAGCCTCGAGGCCCCAGCCGTCTGCTCCACCAATTGTGTCCTGCCTTTGGTCTCACGCCTCTGTTCTTGCTTTGCTAATGTAGGACTTCTTAGAGCCATGTCAGTCTAAAAGTGCTTATCTCGCACTTAAAAATCAGATACTGGCATTGTCGTTTTCCTGGTGTCCATCTGAGCTGAATGCACCCTTCTACTCCCCCCACCCCCCCGCCCTCAGCTGCCTTCCTGGTGCTCATCGTGGGCGCCTGTCCCCCACACCTGCCTGCAGTTGGCAACGATTCCTTTAGTCAGAAGAGGCCTCAGCACATGTGTGCCAATCAATACAACAGGGATTTGGAGATTTTACCATTTCAGTAGCCACCTAAGGGTATAATATACATTTAGCTTTTATCATAACCTGCATTTAGGCATACCGGGGAACTATAGCCATGGGCCGTGGAAAGTCAGTAATTCCCGAGTTAATACCAATCACTGGAAAGTCGTTCTAAGTGTGACTGACCTCTCAGTGACGTGGTGAAGAGGGTGCTGGGTCTTGGGTTAGTGGGAGGAGAAAGGGTTGCTTGGGGCGGCTTGTCTGTGCGCATCGTGGGCCAGCCGCTCCCCCTCAGGCTCTGCTCCTCAAGGGCAGGGCGTGGGACTCGGAGGGACCAGGCCTGCTGCCATCCTGTCCCTGTGACCACATGTGCAGCACCACAGGTCCCAGGTCTGCAACGCCAGTCCCTGCACAGGGAACATAATTTAACAATTCTTTAAGTTAAGAAGTTGTTTTGCATTCACAGTCTGATAGTGTGTTTTAACCCAAACTTGATATGTTTTCTAAAATTTTTTAAAGCACAGAACTGTTGCACTTCGCAGACAGCCGGTCGGCGGTTTGGGCCTGAGTATAAAGGTAGGAACACACCCTTCTCACTTCTCGCTTCGTGCCACAGAGCTTCTGGGGGAGCTGTGGTAAGGGAATCTTCCTGATCTGTGTCTTTCAGGGGGGTGCTGAGCACAGCGTGCCTGTTGTCATATCCAGGATATTCAAAGACCAAGCAGGTAAGATGCCAGGGCCACAGCAGATCACCTAAGATGACAAAAATTCACAAATGCTTATTTCACTTGCCAGCCGAAACTGCCTCATCACTCTGTGGCTACATCCCACTTGTGCCCCCAACCAGCACCAGCCACCAGCACTGCCTTGCTCCCCACCCCCACCCCAGATGGTCCTCAGGCCCTTAGGAGAGATGCTGATTCTGGAGCCACATTGTCCTCGAAGGCACTGGTGATCCAGGGGTTTTCACACGAGTTTCTCAAGGTAGAAACTCAGCAGAAAATTGAGGAGTATTAAATACATATGACAAATGAGTGGTGGTCACTGAAGTCTCCCGTATAAAAGTCTCTGAGCAGAATTCTGGGCTTCTCTAGTGCATCAGGGGCCAGGCCACCCAAGTGAATAATTAATGTCTCGGTATAAGGCCACAGATGTGGGTTTGGAGAGAGAAGGTTGACTGCAGGCTGTGTCCCAGGACAGTCAGACTGTGTGCTCTAAGAGTAGGCGCTGTTAGACGGCACTTCCCTGCCCAGCTGCTAGTAGCTTCTGGAGTCCTGTGGCATGACCCTCCCCCCCACCCTTCCCCTCCCTTTCCCCTATCCCTGTATTCCTGTGCTATAATTGGGTTTTAGCCTTCATATGAAAGCTATAAATTAGCTTCATATTAGGGCTGAGTACATGACTTCCTTCTTTTTTATAGATGTGCACACTGAAGGAATGTGACTTGGTGAAGGTCAATTTACCTCTGGATGACAGACCTTAGTCTTCTGACTTCAGGTCCATTGCTTTTTCAGAAATAACCAGGTGTCTTCTCCTTATCAGGAAATAATATATTAGTTAAAATGTCAGGAATATAAATTTGTTAGAGCTCTTAATAGGTTATTGCTGGTGAAAGGGGTAATGAATGTCTAAATGTGTGTATTTAACCCACACATTCTGTTTGGTTTTGCTTACAGTCAGGTGACACACAATCTTTTGCACAGAAGATCCAGCTCCGGGTACCTTCTGTGGAGTCTTTGTTTTTAAGTCCAATAAAGGAATCTCTATTCCGATCTTCTTCTAAAGAATCTTTGGTACGAACATCTTCCAGAGAGTCTCTGAATCGACTTGACCTTGACTTTTCTGCTGCCACCTTTGACCCACCCTCTGATATGGATAGTGAGGCTGAAGACTTTCAAGGAAATTCGGACAGTCTCAATAAAGAACAGTTGATTCAGCGTATGCGAAGAATGGAACGAAGCTTAAGTAACTACAGAGGAAAATATGCTGAGGTAGGAGTATGACCTTTTTGCCTTTACAAAAATTTCTTCCCCTGTTCCCTCATATTATTGTATTGTTTTTACTCCTGTGGCTGGCTAGTGTTGATTCTCTATATATCTGGTTACTAATGGGCAGTAGTCTGACAATATAGTGTTCAGACTTTCAGTGGTACAGAGCCTGTTTGGCAAGACTCTTGGTAAAATTTTGGAGGAGATTATTGTCTGTAGTGTTCTGGTTCTCTCATTCTAGGCCCATCATTCCCTCTTAGCCTGTCTTACCAAGGTCTCTTGGACGGACACCCAGTGCAGAATTCATCCTCTGTCTTCTTCACATCCCCTCATTTATTCATCTCTAAATAATGCCAAGCAGATTTTTTTTATTACTGACTCCAGTTATGTTTTAGGAAGCTTGATTATCTGATGGGTTATCCTCATTGTACCTACATTTAAGCTTATTGCCTCGAATGAATGTTTTAACTGCCCAACCCCTTCAGAGTGACACTGCCTGTTTGGTGGAAGGAAGGAAGGAAAGCAGTACTGTTCTGTTTCTCTTTGTGGTCCTTCAGATCTTTCCTTTCAGGCTGAATTTTATTAGTTGCCCTCCCTTAATCCACTCTCTGTCCTGCAGAATGTACACAGCTATGATTTAATAAATAAAAAACAAAAAACCCCAATTCTTCCTTAGGATATTTTTTCTAGAGTAAGTTGTCCATGGTCTTTGGTTTATTTATCTTAAATAACGTGTAATTTTTATTGTCTTACAGTTTGTAAATCATTATAGTTAATTTTAATTAATGAATACGAAAGTTCAGAGTTGGTATATGAAGTTAGCCATAATTTCTATTTCCAATTTTGTCTATAGTAGCTCAAAACAAAACAAAACAAAAACTTCGATGAAATATACCAAATATTTTTTTAAAACTATAAAGTACTAACAAAATAGGAAGGAATTATCAGGCTAAAATCTACAGCCTGACTGGGACTCAGAGATATAAACAAGGCATTAAAACCATTTTAGAGGGCAACACCTGTGGCTCAGTGAGTTGGGTGGCAGCCCCGGCCAAACTGCAACAAAAAAATAGCTGGGCATGTGGCAGGCACCTGTAGTCCCAGCTACTTGGGAGGCAGAGGCAAGAGAATCGCCTAGACCCAAGAGCTGGAGGTTGCTGTGAGCTGTGATGCCATGGCATTCTACCGAGGGTGACAAAGTGAGATTCTGTCTCTTTAAAAAATAATAATAATAAATAAATAAAAATATTATGGAATCAGGCACTTGTAGAATCAAGCACCTTTTTCTTTTAAAAATTTTTGCTTTTGGCTTGGTGCCCATAGTAAGTGGTTACAGTGCCAGCCACATATACTCAGGCTGGCAGGTTTGAATCCAGCCCAGGACAGCTAAACAACAATGACAACTGCAACAAGAAAATAGCTAGGCGTTGTGGCAGGTGACTAAGAGAATCACTAAAGCCCAAGAGTTTGAGGTTGCTGTGAGCTGTGACGCCACAGCACTGTACCGAGGGTGACATAGTGAGACTCTGTCTCAAAAAAAAAAAAAAAAAAATTTGCCTTTATTTTATTTCTATTAAGGTTAATAATGGTCTTGAATATTTTTGTTTGTTTACTTCACAAACTTCATGGCAATGTTGTATTCTTCATCCTAGGTATCTACAGTATAGAGGTAGAGTCCACAGGTTAAGTTGGGTTCTTTTCATCCCTAATAAGCCACTGGGGCAGCAGTATAATTTGTATTTAAGTATGACAGACACTAAGTATTTTATATGTATATAAAATGTAATTTAATTTTGTGTTATCCTTGTCAAGTAGAGGTTACTTAGCTCTTCTTTGTAGAAAAGGGATTGGAGATGCTTAGTAACTTGGTTAAGATTACAGAGGCAGCAGTTTGGCAGAGTTTGGATTTGATTCTAGGTCCTTCTGGTGGTTTTTCCTATTCTTTGCCATAGGTAGAATCAAGTGGCTCACTAGGGATGAAAAGAGTCCTTAGTCTTTGACTCTACTTTCTACCATAGGTACCTAGGATGAAGATAATGCTATGATATCTGATTCTTGGATTTTTCTTCCATCCCACCATTTTGAGTACCATTTTCCTATTTGGTCTTAAGGTAATAAGAAGGGGATGATTCTCTAATCTTAGGCAGATTTTTCTTTCTTTCTTTTTTTTCCTGGGATAGGGTCTTAATCTTTCACTTAGGCAGGAGTGCACTAGCATGATATGATAGCTCACTACAGCCTTGAACTTTTGGGCTCAGGGTGTCTTCTTACCCTAGCCTCTCCAGTAGCTAAGGCATATACCCCTATGCCTGGCTAACTTTTCTGAATTTTTGTAGAGACAGGCTGGTCTTAAAGTCCTGTTCTTTTTTCTTTTTTCTTTTTGTAGAGACAGAGTCTCACTTTATCGCCCACTGTAGAGTGCCATGACGTCACCCAGCTCACAGCAACCTCCAACTCCTGGGCTTAGGCGATTCCTTCGCTTCAGCCTCCCGAATAGCTGGGACTACAGGTACCCACAACACCCAGCTATTTTTTTTTTCTTGCAGTTTGGCCAGGGCTAAGTTTGAACCATATATATGGGGTATATGGGACTGGCGCCCTGCTCACTGAGTTACAGGGGCCGCCTTTTTTCTTTTTTTTGGAGACGCAGTCTGCCTATGTCGCTCTTGGTTACATGGTTATGTTGCCCTTGCCTGGTGCCATGGCAACATAGCTCACAGCAATCTCCAACTCTTGGGCTTAAGCCATTCTCTTGCCTCAGCTTCCGAAGTAGCTAGGACTACAGGTGCCTGCCTGTATTTTCTGTTGCAGTTGTCCTTATTTAGCTGGCCTGGGCTGGGTCAAACCCGCCAGCCTCGGTGTATGTGGCTGGCGCCATAACCACTGTGCTACGGGTACCAAGCCTCAAAGTCCTGTTCTTAAGTGATCCTCCTAACCCAGCCTCCTAAAATGCCTGTCCAGAATTTTGTTTTTTATATTCTTTTCTCTGTTGCTAGACTTACCTTTTATTGCTGCTACTTCTTGAGTTAAGATCTCAGTAGTGGCATTTGGGAATGCAAGGTAGCCTTCCAAGGTGAATAGCAAGGCTCAGAATAAAGGAGTGCTTCCTTTTAAAGCTGCAGTCTGTCTCTAGAATAGCACTAGCATTTCTAAAATACGGTCCAAATAATTCAATGAAGCCATGTGCTTAACTTTCAGATGAGTAATGTTATATAATTTATAGGTTTAAAAATATTTGTTAATCCATAATTAATCGATTTGTGCTAGATCGTTTAAATATTCTACTTAGGTTAAATATCTCTTCAGGACTTAAATTACCAGTTTTTTATCTGTTTTATTTATTTATTTATTTTATTTTTTATTTTTGTTCAGTTTTTATCTGTTGGTTAGGAATTTTTCCTTAGATTTTTTTTTTTTTTGTAAGACAGAGCCTCAAGCTTTCACCCTGGATAGAGTACTGTGGCATCCCAGCTCACAGCAACCTCCAATTCCTGGGCTCAAGCGAGTCTCCTGCCTTCGCCTCCTAAGTAGCTGGAACTACAGGCACCTGCCACAACGCCTGGCCATTTTTTGGTTGCAGCCATCATTGTTGTTTGGTGGGCCCAGGCTGGATTCAAACCCGCCAGCTCAGGTGTACGTGGCTGGTGCCTTAGCCGCTTGAGCCATAGGCACTGAGCCAGAATTTTTCCTTAGATTTTTGTGGAGCCATAGTCATAGTTCATATGACCAGAAGATCAATACTTTGTCTATTATAGCCTAAAGCAAAATAATCACCCAGAGAACTTATTAAAATGCAGTCTCTTGATTATCCACCTTCCCTCCCCCAAATCTTTTTTTTTTTTTTTTTTTTTTGAGACAGAGCCTCAAGCTGTCACCCTGGATAGAGTGCTGTGGCATCACAGCTCACAGGAACCTCCAGCTCCTGGGCTCAAGCAAGTCTCTTGCCTCTGCCTCCCAAGTAGCTGGGACTATAGGCACCCGCCACAACGCCCGGCCGTTTTTTTGGTTGCAGCCATCACTGTTGTTTGGCAGGCCTGGGCTGGATTCGAACCCTCCAGCTCAGGTGTACGTGGCTGGCGCCTTAGCCAGTTAAGCCACAGGCGCCGAGCCAGCCCTCCCCCAAATCTTATTCAGTTATTTGGGCTGCGACCTAACAACTCTTTCTGGCAGAAGGTAATGCTGTTGCTGATTTAGTGATTACATGTTGAGTAGCCTCCTACCTTTGCAAAATGCTTTTAATCCCCACCTATGAATTAAGTACTAAAATTTAAACAGGGTATGTGTCATGTAGAGACTTTAATATCTTATGATCAAGTTACATTTTGCTTTTTAGATATATATCCTACGTTATTTAGTATTTACTATTATATTTAATTATAATAGGTTGAATTATCTGTAACGGATTTTTCTAATTTGTTTATTTTTTGACTGATAAAGGGATATTTTAACACAATTTAGAATAATTATATTTATTGAGGAATGACTTTTTGTTTGTTTTGCCTCCTTTCCTTTATAAGGAATGACTAATATTGTTGGTAACTTTATTTTAGCTTGTTACAGCTTATCAGACACTTCAGAGAGAGAAGAAAAAGTTACAAGTAAGTGATTTATTGGCTGTGTTATCGAGCCATACATAATTTTGAAATTAGAAAAGATCTTAATGTAAGATATTCCTAACCCAGTCTTTTAAATAATTCTCTATATGATTAAAGTATTTTATCATTATTGAAGGTTTTAGTAAATGAGAGATCTTGGAAATCTTACCTCCATTAGAGGTGAGTTTCCTTGAGTTATATACATATACCTATAATGTTTAAGGGGTTTGAATTTAAGTCATGTTGAGTTATATACATAACCTATAATGTTTAAGGGGTTTGAATTTAAGTCATGTTTGCCGCTTTCAAACATGTTTCCTACTGTCTCAGTTCATAGGTGGTTTCCTTGTGTCAGTTTTAAAGAACCATTTAACCTTCTCTGCTTTCCTTCTACTTTATAAATACTTGCAGACATCTCTTTTTTTTAATCATTATATCTGGGTCAAAGCCAAGCATCTTGTCTTTGAACATAGCTATTTCTTGAGGCTAATGCTTGTAAAGGTCCTGCTTAAGCATGTAGGGATAAGAAGCTATGACCTACCTTGGCCACACTGTGTCATCCTGTTTAGGGTCATAAATTTCCCACCAGGTATCCTAGGTAATAATTTATACATCAGTACTAAGAAGAAATATCCATTCCAATTCATTTGATATCATCAATTAGCTATGTTTTTAGATAAAATATAGTCTTACTTTTTAAAGTAAAATTTCAAACAGTTCAGCATATTATTCTGTTTAAAGAAGCTAATTGTATATACATAAGCAAGAAATTATTTGTTAGGTGAGTTTTAATAAGATTAATTTCCCCATGTAAATAATTTTAAAATAATTAATCTGCCATAAGTATTATCTCCATTAAGTACAACATAAAATTTCCTGGCTTTGATCTGGAATATAATGAGTTCAGAATCATAATATCAGTTACTTATTACTGATTAAGTGTTCTCATTGTCCGTAATAAATAAAAAATTACATGGTTTGTAACCATTTGTAATAGAATTTTTAGCTTATTTGATAATTTCTGAAACATGAGGTCCATTGAAGTGAAGAGTAGTTCTTTTTTTTTTTTTTTTTTTTTTTTGAGACAGAACCTTAAGCTGTCACCCTGGATAGAGTGCTGTGACATCACAGCTCACAGCAACCTCCAATTCCTGGGCTCAAGTGAATCTCCTGCCTCTGCCTCCCAAGTAGCTGGGACTTTTGGCAGCCATTTTTTGGTTGCAGCTGTTATTGTTGTTCTGCGAGTCCGGGCTGGATTTGAACCCACCAGCTCAGGTGTACGTGGCTGGCGCCTTAGCCCGTTGAGCCACAGGCGCTGAGCCTGAAGAGTAGTTCTGATTTAACTGTTTGTCTTATCATTATTCAAAAAATTCATTCTCAAAAGGTTATTGTGTTCTTAACACATTGCTGACTAGTCACAAGTTACCTAGTAACATGGATAGTTTCTGCACAAAATTGCCAGTCAACAATGTGTGAAAATGTTAGAGGAGCTAAGTGATTCTCTATTGTAAGCAGCTGAGACATGAGGAAAGTAGAAAGAATAAAATAGGCTGGATTTGGGATAACTGAGAATTGAGACTAGGAGAAATGACTCAGGGAACAGCCGCTATTTCATTGTTGAATGGCAGTTTTATGTAGAAACTGTTCATGCTACTGGATAACTTGTGACCAGTCAGCAATGTGTTAAGTTCTGTGAGTACCTTGCTTATGTTTCTTTCCATCATCTCTAGGTTTTTGTTTGTAGATGCATGTTAGTAATTCTGACACTAACATTGAGAATTAGGTTTCATAGTTCCAAATATCAAAGGCATTAGAAATAAAATTCAATGACTTGTATTCTTTTTTGTATATGTATACATACCCATGTGTGTATGCCTTGAAACCTCTTTATTAAATAGAAAATATCTTTTCTATAGATCAATGAAATTAGAATGGTTTAAGTACTGCTAACACTATTACCAATGCTACTGTATGAGCTACCATTTATTGAGCACGGTGTTCCAGGTATTTTGGTATATTCAGTCTTTGCCCCTTTCCTCTGAAGAAACTGAGGGAGAAAGACTTGTTCATTGTTGCATAGTATGTAAGAGATAGGTAGGGAGGAGAGCTAAGATCTATTTCCTGGCACCAGACTCCAGAGCATGTGTTAATAGTTTTTCATCATTCTCAGCATAACATCCTCTTGTGTTTAAAAATTTATATTTGAAATAAACTGAACAAACAAAACCTATGTTCATGCCTTTTACGGGGAAAAAGAGCGCAAAGTTTTAGTATTATTCACTTACAAAGCCTCACCAGTACAACCCATCCACAATCCCTTGGTCCTAAGTGAAGGTCATTGCTGGGCTGTATCCCTATTTCATTGTTAGTGCACAGTGAAACTCCAGATTAACCCATTTCTTCTTTTATGTATTTATGTTGTACAAGAACATATGGTTACTTGATTGCAATAGACCATACGTTTAATTTTCTTTACTAGTGAAAAGAACCACCTCACTCCCCTCCACCATGTGAAAGAGTGAGTCATTTCACCATCTTTTTCTTTCTTTCTTTTTTTTTGAGACAGAGTTGTTCCCACTGCTAAAGTGCAGTACCTTCATTGTAGGTCACTGAATCCTCAAACTCCTACCTCAGCAATCCTCCTACCTCAGTCTTCTAAGTAGCTGGGACTACACAAGTGTGCCACCATGTCTGGCTAAATTTTCTATTTTTATTAGAGATGAGGTCTCACTGTTGCTTCATGCTGGTCTCAAACTCTTGCCCTCTGGGATTACAGGCATGAACCACTGTACCTGGCCTCATTTCGTCTTTAATCTTTAATCACTTTAATCTTCTAATATTCTCTTTGTGAGTTTTTCCTGGGCTTTTTTTTTTTTTTTTCTTTGAAATGTAGATCATAAAAGCCTTTAGAACAGGCTGGTAATTGACATAGTCCACATATTATATGCTACAGTGAAATAAGTTGTTTTTGGGATTTGATTTAACTTCTACAGTTTTTATTTTTAAAATTATTCTACATTAAAATTCCCTTTTTTTGGTTTAAGCGTCTATGCATTTTAATAAATGTATAAAACTGTGTAACCACTACTATTGCCAGAAGAATAGTTCTGTAACATCATGATTTAATATTTATTTATTCAGTTATTCATTTATCTATTTATTTTAAGAAACATTCTCTGTAACCCAGGCTTGGGGGCAATGGTGCAATCAAAGTTCACTATAACTTTGAACTCCTGAGCTCAAGTGAATCTTCTACTTCAGCTTCCTGAGTAGCTGGGACTACAGATGTGAGCCATGATACCCAGCCATTTTCTTTTTTCTTTTTTTGGTTTTTTGTAGTGATGGAATCTTGCAGTGTTGCCCAGGCTGATCTTGAACTCCTGGCCTCAAGTAATCCTCCTGCCTCAGCCTCCCAAAATGCTGGGATTACAAGCATGAGCCACTGTGTCTGGCCTGATTTTACTTTTAACAGATTTTCAACGTGGTCACATTCTTAACATTTTCAGTCTTTTCTATCCCCAGGTTATTTTTGGATTAACAATTGTAATATTTTTTAAATAACCATTTTTTTACTTGCTTGTATTACTATGTCATATAGTTATTTAACTAGCTTTTTTTTTTAAATTAAAGGGTATATTAAGTCAGAGTCAGGATAAAGCACTGCGGAGAATTGGAGAATTAAGAGAGGTAAGAATTAGTGATTATTCTTTTTAAAATAGTAATTAAACCATATTTTTTAGAACTGTTGTATGTGGTAGGATAGTTTTATTCCACTATTGGTTATACTAATAATTAACTAGCCCAGTCTATAAGATAAGTTCTTACAGTTATTTTTTTTTATTTTTGGTTTGTTTTGTTTTTTTGAGACAGCATCTCATTCTATTGCCTCAGGCTAGAGTGCCTTATCAGACAAGTTTGTGGCAACCTCAAACTCCTGGGTTTGAGAGTTTTTTCTGCCTCAGCCTCCTGCTGTTTTTTCTATTTTTAGTAGAGATGGGGTCTGGAATAGCTTTTGCTTAGGCTATTCTCAAACTCCTGAGCTTCAGTGACCCTCCCGCCTTTGCCTCTCAGCTAGGTTTATAGAAGTGAGCCACTTCTCCCAGCCTAATTATTATAGTTTTTATTTGTGTGGTCTTCCTAAAATACATGTTGCTGGAATTAATGAAATTAAGAATGTCTTACTTAGCAGTAATATTATTTGTCTGCATGAGAGCAGTAGACATGATGGCAGTTTGCCATCAACTGTTGGTTCTTCTGTTAAGTATTTTAAGTTTCTCTTTGTTTTTCCTAATCAGTACTACAGAATGGCCATAAAGTTCATGACACATAAATTTTATGGTGACCCTGTATTTTTGCTAAAGTAAAGTAAATATATGTGCATTGTAATTTGGGGGTAGTAATTTTTCATAGGGGTCAGATTATTTCAGTTCCTTTATGTCTTACTGTGAGCCAGGCATATCCATTTGCTGTCGAAGTAGGCAAGGCTACTCCTGGTTTGACCCACTGTTTTAAATTAGCCTGCTGCCCTTTATAATATCCGTTGACTTTTTTTTTTTTTTTTTTTGAGACAAGAGTCCCACTATGTTGCCTTTAGTAGAGTGCTGTAATGTCACAGTTCACAGCAACCTCCAACTCTTGGGCTTAAGCGATTCTCTTGCCTCAGCCTCCCAAGTAGCTGGGACTACAGATGCCTGCCACAACGCCAGGCTGTTTTTGTTTTTGTTTTTTTTTCATTATTGTCGTTGTTATAGTTATCATTGTTGTTTTAGCTGGCCGGGGCCAGGTTTGAACCTGCCAGCCTTGGTGTATATGGCTGGCGCCATAACCACTGTGCTGTGAGCACCGAGCCTATCTATTGACTTTTGAAGGTTCTTTTGTTCTGAGGTCCATCTGACACCTTGTTGCTTCCCTCTGCGTTCTACTATGCAGATACCAACAAAATGCCTATTTACTGTTCAGTGGTGCTTTCTTTCCACCCGTTTATTTATTTTTTTAGTAGAGATTGAGTCTCACTTTTGCTCAGGCTGGTCTTGAACTCATGAACTCTAGCAACCTGCCCACCTCGGCCACCCAGATTGCTAGGATTACAGACGTAAACCACCACGCCTGGCTTTATTTATTTATTTATTTATTTTGTGAGACAGAGTCTCACTTTGTCACCCCAAGTAGAGTGCTGTGGCATCATAGCTCATAGCAACCTCAAACTCTTGGGCTTAAGTGATTGTCTTGCCTCAGCCTCCTGGGTAGCTGGGACTTCAGGTGTGTGCCACAATGCCCAGCTATTTTTAGAGACAGGGTCTTGCTTTTGCTCAGGTCTTGGGCTCCTGAGCAAACTCCATAGCATAAGAAACTTGTTTCTTATTTTTATAGTGAATGGTCTGTATGAGTTTTGGTTTGTAGCTATATTTTGTTACTTTATGACCAAAACCAGAGTTATTTTGAAATGTTTGAAATAGGTAACTTTAACAGGTCATAACCAGAGTTACTTGGTTGCTACGTTTTGTTACTTTATGACCAAAACCAGAGTTATTTTGAAATGTTTGAAACAGGTAACTTTAACAGGTCATAACCAGAGTTACTTGGTTGCTATGTTTTGTTATTTTATGACCAAAACCAGAGTTATTTTGAAAAGTTTGAAACAGGTAACTTTAACAAGTCATAACCAGAGTTACTTGGTTGCTATGTTCTGTTACCTTATGATCAAAATCAGAGTTATTTTGAAATGTTTGAAACAGGTAACTTTATGGCAAAGTAAGTTTAATATTTTAGGTATTCTACCATTGTATAGTTTATGTGATTTACCAGTTTAAGATATATAGTATATTTTGAAAGTATAAATAGGTTTAAAAGGATCAAGTACATTAGTAAATCTATAGATAGTTATTGAAAAAACTAGTATAATTGTGGAAAGAGGCAAAGAAGAAGAAAAATAAAGGGGTAGAATTATCTCCTTTGGATGGTTGATGTCATCAACACCAGCCGTATTGTCCCATGGAATATTCTGCCCCAATGCCCCAATATTTTTTTTTGTTGCAATTGCCATTGTTGTTTAGCTGACCCGGGCCTGGTTCCAACCCACTAGCCTCAGTGTATGTGGCCAATGCCATAACCACTGTGCTACAGGTGCTGAGCCCCCATGGAATATTCTTTGTTGTTATTGTTGATAACAGATTATTGCTTGAATTAACCATTAAAATTAATTATATAGGAATTTCTTATATTATTATACATTGCTCAAGTTTTATTCTTATTAATATCATGTTTGAGTTCTAGTTTCTTGCAAGATTTTAAAAATTATATATGTATATAGCCAAGTACTTGATCTTTTGTGATGATACAAAAGAGAGAGCATATAATTTATCCCAATCTTCAAATAATAATTTAAGGTTAAAACATTCCAAACATGACTTTGAAAACCAGGGTAATTTATTTTTCTTATGCTATCAGACCCAGTGACCCAGTGCCTCAGTGACACAAATAGTTGGTTATCCTTCCTTAATGAAAATTTGTATAATTTCTTTTAGATTAACACCTTAGAATAATTTACAACCACTTTTGAAGTAGTAGAGACGAGACAAAATTTTAACTCCTTGTTTGTGTAAGACTGTACATTTCTGGTTTGTCTAAACTAAAATACTACCTGCCAGTTCCCTTTGGAAGTAGAGGAATGGAAAATTGTAATAGGACTGCTAACTTTTACTTTTCTAAGTAAAGCATTGGGAATAAGGATTCAGATTCTTTTCTGTCGTTGTTTCATGAAAGAAAAAAGTTATTATCCAAAAAATTAGGAAGGACATATTCCCAGGATTAAGTACAGTTGCTTAAATGAAAGAAAATCTATGGAAATCTCTCCACATTGGCTTTCTGTTTCTCATTTTACCATGGATTGGTGAAAATTTTCTTCTGGACATGACCAGCACTTATTCATTTATTCATTTATTTATTTATTTGAGACTGAGTCTCACTATGTCACCCTTGGTAGAGTGCTGTAGTGTCACAGCTCACAGCAACCTCCAACTTTCAGGCTTAAACGATTCTCTTGCCTTAGCTTCCCAAGTAGCTGGGACTACAGGCGCCTGCCACAATGCCCGGCCATTTTTTGGCTATTTTTTGGTTGCAGTTGTCATTGTTGTTTCAGCAGGCCTGGGCTGAGCTAGCACCCTCCTGCCTCAGTGTATGTGGCTGACTCCGTACTCACTGAGCTACAGGTGCCGAGCCATGACCAGCATTTAGAGAGTACTGCTGTAAAGACTGCAGTCAGGCCAGGAGACAGTAATGAGAGGAATAGTGAAGAATGTGCTAGACATCTTGGGGCATTGTGGTTGTGGGGAAGAATAGAGGACACTTAGTTTCAGATAGTGCCTCAATGTTTTGAGAACACTCAAAATAAATTTGAAGCAATGTAAGAAGAGGGAGTTGCTTGTAAGTTCTTGAAAATATGGTTTGAGGATAATTCTAGCAAATGTGTGAGGGATCGATTAAATTAGAGGACTTTAGGTAAGAAATCTCTCTAGAAGGCCGTTAATGGAATTAGCCATTTTTTTTTTTTTTTTTGAGGCAGAGCCTCAAGCTGTCACCCTGGATAGAGTGCTGTAGCATCACAACTCACAGCAACCTCCAACTCCTGGGCTCAAGTGAGTCTCCTGCCTCCATCTCCCCAGTAGCTGGGACTACAGGAGCCTGCCACAATGCCCAGCCATTTTTTGGTTGTTGCTGTCATTGTTGTTTGGCGGGCCCCGGGCTGGATTCGAACCCGCAAGCTCAGGTGTACGTGGCTGGCGCCTTAGCCCATTGAGCCCCAGGTGCCGAGCCAGAATTAACCATATTTTTAACTGAGTACTGAAGGCAATTGTAATATAATGGTGTTATGTATCTAAATCTTAGCATAGAAAGGTATAGTAAAAATAGGGTATTTTATACATATATATATATATATATTTTTTTTTTTTTTTGAGACAAAGTCTCACTTTGTCACATTCAGTAGAGTTTTGTGGCATCATAGCTCACAGCAACCTCAAACTCTTGAGCTAAAACGATTCTCTTGCTTCAGCCTTCCAAGTGGCTGGGACTATAGGCGCCTGCCACAATGCCTGGCTATTTTTGGAGATGGGGGTCTTGCTCTTGCTTAAGCTGATCTTGAACCCTTGAGCTCAGGCAATCCACTTGCCTTGGCCTCCCAGAGTGCTGGGATTACAGGTGTGAGCCACCGCACCCAGCCATGATTATTATAAGGGGACCATGTAGTCCATCGTTGACTAGAATATCTTTAATGCAGAGCATGCCTGTACTTCACTGAGATAGTAATCATTGGTAGCTGATTTTGCAGAGAAATAAAGATCATTGGATTTAGTTAGGAAGATTTTTTTTTTTTTTGAGACAGAGCCTCAAGCTGTCACCCTGGATATTGTGCCATGGCATCACAGCTCACAGCTCACAGCAACCTCCAATTCCTAGGCTCAAGTGAGTCTCTTGCCTCCACCTCCTAAGTAGCTGGGACTATAGGTGCCCGCCACAATGCCTGGCCATTTTTTGGTTGCAGCTGTTGTTGTTTGGTGGGCCCGGGCTGGATTCAAACCTGCCAGCTCAGGTGTACGTGGCTGGCGCTTTAGCCCGTTTTGGGCACAGGCGCGGAGCCAGGAAGACTTTTTAATGACGTAAAGAAAGCATCGTTTTAAGTAATTTCAGGAAGTAGAAATTTTATTATTTGGTGATAACTAGTTCATTCCCTTCATTTTACTGATGTAGTAAGCTTGTGATTTTGACTATCCAAATGCTTTTGTATATTGGGAGGAGCAAGACTCTACTATCTGTTTGGAATATAATAATTAAGTTTTAGATCAAGTGAATATAAGATAACACAAGTAGTAAGATGTCTCAAGAAAAAGTCTTTTATCTTAATTAATTTTTTATGTTTTTCATTCTATTATCAGTTCAGCAGTTATTATAGCTCCAGAAGGTATACTTTTTCTTCCTGGATCTTCATGTTCTTTAAGGAAAAAAGTTAATTGTTGGCATAAATGTTTTGAATAGTGTTAATATTTTAAATAGGGAATTTTCTTTCTTTTTTTTTTTTTTTTTAAGACAGAGCCTCAAGCTGTCACCCTGGATAGAGTGCAATGGCATCATAGCTCACAGAAACCTCCAACTCCTGGGCTTAAGTGATTCTCTTGCCTCAGCCCCTAAGTAGCTGGGACTATAGGCGCCTGCCACAATGCCTGGCTATGTTTTGGCCTGGGCTGGATTTGAACACGCCAACTCTGCTGTATGTGGCTGGTGCCTTAGTCCTTAAGCTACAGACGCCAAGTCAGGATTATTTTTTTAATTATCATTGATGATGCCTTATCTTAAGAGAAAAGCAAATCTGGATTGATCATGTTAAGCAAATCTGGATTGATCATGTTTTTAAACTTGAAAACTTCATGTTTTTTGTTTTATAGTGAAAACTACCTATAAAATCTTTGTATGTTCTAGGAGCTCCAAATGGACCAGCAGGCAAAGAAACATCTCCAGGAGGAGTTTGATGCATCTTTAGAGGAGAAAGATCAGTATATCAGTGTTCTCCAAACTCAGGTAAGACTAAAAGAAGAAATGTGGAATTTTTGGATAAAGAAAAATAACAAAGTTTTGATGGAATATCCAAGATGGTCCAGATTTGGTGGGGGTAGGGAAGGCTTATTTTAAAAACTATGTGCTTTTCTTGAATTTTAAGAATACTTTTGATTCATTATTTCTTTTGACTCCCTATAAACTTTTTGTTTTGATATTTTCCCTTCTCTGTCATAAAAAGAGTATCATGTAATCTATGCCCTTTCTGTTTCAAAGAAAGTACAATAAGCCATCTATATTCATGGGTTTTGCTTCCATGGATTCAACCAATTGCAGATCAGAAATATCTGGGGGAAAAAAAGTACATCTGTACTACACATCTATTTTCCCTGTATTATTCCCTAAAAAATACATAGTATTTTTAGTGTATGAATTATTACATATAATTTAGAGATGATCTAAAGTACATGGGGGATTTGTGTAGATTACATGCAACTACTGTACCATTTTATACAAGACACTCAACCATACATGGATTTTGGTATCTTCAGGGAATGCTGAAACCAATCCCCAACAGGTATTGCCGTAGTAGTAAGCTTGCTGATATTTTTCTAATGAAGTACTTTTTTTATTTTTTAGGTTTCTCTGTTGAAACAACGATTACAAAATGGGCCTATGAATGCTGATATACTGAAACCACTTTCTCAGATGGAACCACTGGCTGAAGTCTTGACCAAAGAAGAGAATACAGAGAGTGATGTGGAGCCAGTAGGTAAGCTTTAATTTCGCAAGGTTAATTTAAAAACTACAGTGCTGTGGCTCATACCTGTAATTCTAGCACTTTGGGAGATTGAGGTGGGAGTATTGCTTTAGGCCTGGAGTTTGAGATCACCTTGGGCAGGAGTTTGAGACCACCTTGGGCAATATAGCAAACCAACACCTTAACAAAAAATAAAAAAATTAGGTGAGCATGGTGACACGAGCTTGTAGTCTTAGCTGCTTGGGAGGCTGAGTTGTGAGGATTGCTTAAGCCTACAAGGTTGAGGTTGCAGTGAGCTTCATTAGTGCCATTCCACTCAGCCTAGGCAACAGAGAGAGCGATCCTGTTTCAAAAAAAAAAAAAAGAAAGTACTATAAGCCAGAGGAGGATTTTGAGAGATTCAGAGCGTGAGCTGATAGAAATGGTATGAGAGAAAAGGGGGTTCTTTAATTTTGACATTTTCAGACTGGGCACAGTGGCTCACAACTGTAATTTTAACACTTTAGGAGGACTGCTTGAGCTCAGGAGTTTGAGGCCAGCCTGAGCAAGAGCAAGACCCTGTCTCTACTAAAAATAGAGAAAACTAGCCAGGCATTGGTGGCAGGCATCCGTAGTCCCAGCCACTCAGGAAGTTGAGGCAGGAGGATTGCATGAACCCAAGAGTTTGAGGTCACTGTGAGCTATGATGATGCCATGGCACTCTACCCAGGGCGACAGAGTGAGATTCTGTCTCAAAACAACAAAAACAAAAAAAATTAACATTTCCAGAAAGATGCAAGGATTTTTTTTTTTTTGAGACTGAGCCTCAAGCAGTCACCCTGGATGGAGTGCTGTGGCATCACATCTCACAGCAACCTCCAATTCCTGGGCTCAAGCGAGTCTCTTGCCTCCACCTCCCAAGTAGCTGGGACTACAGGCACAGCCATTTTTTTTTTTTTTTTTGATTGCAGCCGTCATTGTTGTTTAGCGGGCCCGGGCTGGATTCGAACCCGCCAGCTCGGATGTACATGGCTGGCGACTTAGCCCGTTGAGCCACAGGTGCCGAGCTGATGCAAGGATTTTTATTGCATTTTTGTACCGCATTATTGTTGTAATTGAAATTCAGTGATATATTGATAGAAATAGCTAGATTTTATATAAATAAGTTACTTTTGCTCAGTGTTAATAAATATGCTATTTGTAATTATTTGAATATTTTAGTTTTTAAATAATATGGCTTGTATAGTTCTATATTCAAAGGTACCTATATTTACCGTATTAATTGCTTTTTCACTGTAAACAAGAAGAAATAGTTCAATTTTGTCTTAAAATTCAGTTGCAGCCCTCCCTATTCTTTGAGGCTTTGAGGTACATGTTTGTTAAAATTCCACAGTTTTATTTCCTAGCCTTTTTTCTCAAGGGGACTTATGGCAAACTTGGAGTAAGTTGCTGAGCAATTAGCTATATGAGCAACCAAGCTATGAAGGAAGAAGGGTCTGTCCCACAATTCCCCTGAGATGTGAAAACTTTACTCATAAATGAGTAAAGAACTCCTTCAGAACTCATTTCAGGAAGAGATTAGAATTTTTTTGGAAAGAATACTGTACTTTATTAATCCTTTTGGGATGGTTACTGAGATATGGAAGTAATATTTAGTAACAAGAGATGCTTATTGAACTGTCTTTTAAGGAGAGTGAATTCTGTTAATTTTAGCTAATCACTGCA
Source organism: Arctocebus calabarensis (assembly GCA_963573935.1). Classification (NCBI taxonomy): domain Eukaryota; kingdom Metazoa; phylum Chordata; class Mammalia; order Primates; family Lorisidae; genus Arctocebus; species Arctocebus calabarensis. The sequence continues at coordinate 20,085 of CAUYON010211805.1, forward strand.
CCATGCCATTTAGGATGGGGTTGAATCACAAAATCGGTGAATGCACACTGAATTTCTTAAGATGAAGATCAAATAAACAGAAAGCAGATGTTTGGAAAGGTGCCATATTATTGGCTGACCAAAGTTGTCTCTAAGAAACATCTGACTTCATCCGGCTCAGAGTAAAGCAGAGTATTGGTATAAGAATAGTACACTTCTTTGTACTAACTGACTACCTATTCCTCATGTTCCTTACTGACTGTGCCTAATAAATATACTTTATTGTTAAGCGGGAGATGGAGCTTCTGCTAAAACACTGGAAACACTACAGCAAAGAGTTAAGCGTCAAGAGAATCTACTTCAGCGTTGTAAGGAAACAATTCAGTCACATAAAGAGCAATGTACACTATTAACCAGTGAAAAAGAAGCTCTGCAAGAACAACTAGATGAAAGACTTCAAGAACTAGAAAAGATGAAGGTAAAAGAAGAAATGAGTTTTGTTCTCATTTAATCCTATCTATAAGATCTTTGGGCTGTAGTGTGGCTGGTGCCCCTTTTGGAAAGACTTCCTCCATTCTCTTTAGAATGAATGGAGAGGGTGTCCTTGTTTGGGTACTCAAGTGCCCTGGGCTTCATAGCACTTGCCATGCTTTTGAGACTTCTTGTGTACTTTCTCCTGCTAGATTATAAGTGTCTAAATTAGATAAAATGTTTAGAGTTCTTACATGAGGAGAAGCTTTGTTAAAAATGGAAATGACGTTTTGAAATTCTTTTAGGACCTTCATATGGCTGAGAAGACTAAACTTATCACTCAATTGCGTGATGCAAAGGACTTAATTGAGCAGCTTGAACAAGACAAGGTAAAGCAAGAAAATTTATGATACTAACATTTGTCAGGGGACCCAAAACCTCATTTTTGAAAGTACTTCTGCTTTTCAAAGTTAGTGCAGCTGTTTCTGTGAAAAAAATTTCTAGGTTTACATCACAATTAGCATTAGTTTATCATGTAATGCAGCTGATTCTCTGTGATTTTTTTGATCCTAGTCAGCATTTTGAGATTAGAATAACTGTTGGCAAAGGAAATCTATGTTTATAGTACATAACTATTTCTCAGAGAAAAATTGTTTATAGTTAAGGCATTCTAAATGTAAATGATATCAGTATTTTCTTTCATATGTTACAGAAAGAGATTAATGTCTCAGATAAGTTGCCTAAAAAATAAAGAAGTGACAATTTATATATTATCATAAACAAAATTTTCTATAAATGAATTTTAGAATATGTAGCTAAGATTAGAGGATTGATTGAGGAAAGTCTTTGGTTTTTTGTTTGTTTTTTTAGACTTGAGTCAGATTTGGTCCCCCTTAGAGTACTGGGCATGATAGCTCACAGCAATCTCAAACTCTTGGGCTCAAGTGATCCTCTTGCATGATAACTCACAGCAGCCTCAAACTCTTCGGCTCAAGTGATCCTCTTGCCTCAGCCTCCCAAGTAGCTGGAACTACAGGTGCCCTCTACAATGCCCAGCTATTTTTTAGAGACAGAGTCTTGCTCTTGCTCAGGCTGGTCTTGAACTTGTAAGTTCAAGTAATCCACCTGCGTTGGTCTCCCAGAGTGCTAGGATTACAAGTGTGAGCCACTGTGCCTGGCTGAGAAAGAAAAGTCTTTTTTTTTGACTTTCATTATGTCATCCTTGGTAGAGTGCTGTGGCATCACAGTTCACAGCAACCTCCAACTCTTGGGTTTAAGCAGTTCTCTTGCCTCAGCCTCCCAAGTAGCTGGGACTACAGGTGTCCGCCACAGCGCCAGGCTATTTTTTGATTGTAGTTGTTGTTTGGCAGGCCTGGGCTGGGTTTGAACCCAGCAGCTCTGGTGTATGTGACTGGCTTCTTAGCTACTGAATTACAGGCACCCAGTCGGAAGGAAAGTCTTAATCTTGGCAGTTTGGAGTTTGAACAACAGCTATAGCTACACAGCAAAGATAACTGAAAAATTCATGGATAAACAGTTTTTATTTTAAGTCTTTCAACCCCAAGTTCTTGAGTTCCTTTTCTTTTCTTTTCTTTTTTTTTTGAGACAGAGACTCAAGCTGTCACCCTGGAGAGAGTGCGGTGGCATCACAGCTCACAGCAACCTCCAATTCCTGGGCTCAAGCGAGTCTCCTGCCTCCCAAGCAGCTGGGACCACAGGCGCCCACCACAACGCCTGGCTATTTTTTGGTTGCAGCCATCATTGTTGTTTGGCGGGCCCAGGCTGGATTTGAATCCGCCAGCTCAGGTGTGCGTGGCTGGCACCTTAGCCCATTGAGCCATGCGCGCCAAGCCCTTGGGTTCCTTTTCTAAGGAGCTCTCTGTTCCACACCATCCAGCATTTTCTTAAAAATACTGGCTTACAGGTACAGTGTTTTTAAAAGGCCATGTAATTAAGATTATGTCACAGCTATACTGCTATTGAAATATGTTGGCAAAGTTTTCACTCTTCCTGTAATATATTGCTAGATTCAACTCTATAAACTTCATGAGGACTAAGATTTATAAAAAATGATTATGAAAAACTTAAAGCATTTACAAAAGAACTATTAGTAAAATTTATTTCTGTGAACTCATCACCCAGTTTCAAGAGTTAACATCTCATGGTTAACTTTGTTTCATTTGTGCATTCCCAATCCCCCATTGTCCTCTTCAGTGCAGGTTTGTTTTAGAGAAAATCCAAGAAATCTTATTTCTTCCATAAATATTTTAATGTAGCTTTTAAGTAATGAGCTCTTTAGGTTTATAAAAATATAACCATGTTATCACATCTAAAAATTTAATAATTCCTGAATATGATCTGCTATCTAGTCAGTTTCAGATATTCCCTTTTATCTTATATATAGAGGGTACCAAAAAAATATATACATTTTAAGAAAGGAAAAAACTGTATTATAATTGTAATACTCAAGTCACGTTTGACTTCTGCAATTATAAGATGTGCTCAAATGTGACTTGTATTCATCTTTTGTTATCGGCATATGTTATTACGATTTTAATATTTCCTTTCTTCAAATGTGTATACATTTTTTAAACACCCTCTGTATTTTTTTCCCTTTTTACGAATCACATTCCGAATAAAGTTCTTTCATTTCAGTTGGTCTATATGATTCTTAAGGCTTCTTTTAATCAATAGATTAGATTATCTTCTCTTTTTCTTTTTTTTTTCCTGTTGTAATTTGGTTTTTAAAGAAACTGAAATGCCAAGATTTTGTTTTGAAATTTCATATAACAATGTTCCACTTACCTGGTTGTTGTTGTCGTCCATTAATCTTATCCATTAATCTGTAAAGCAGGGGTCAGCTGATCCTGCAACTAAAGCATTAATTTCCTTAAGACCATAAGATTGCTGTCACAAAGTCGCAACTATTTTTCAAGAGACAAATGAAAACCACCCCATTTTTTGTTAGTCTCAAATAACTGATTCATTGTGCATTAATTTAGTTATCTTTTTCTCCTTAGTGACTTTCATTTCTAGCATGTAGGTCATCAGAGCGATCAGAAGCAACTGGCAAATTGGAAGAATGGGGTTGCTTTACTGATAGTAGTAGTAAAGAGTGGTAGTGAGACCAGAGGCAGTTGCAATAGGAAAGAGAAAATCTGGGTAGATTTGTACTGAAGTTTTGCTCTGTCCAGCGTGGCAGCAAGCACTTTGCACTCTGTCTTTGAGGTATCCCTATGTTACAGCATGGATTAATAATTGTAGTTCCTTACAGCCCTAAGTCAAGTTCAAAGTCTTGAACATTTTGTTCATTATAAGCTGTTTACAAAGCTAGGGAAAATTATAACATATTTGTATATGGGTTGTAAATCTTTGTAAATGAAAACTAAAAACATGTTTTAGTGTTTAAAGGATTAAACTTGCTGTTAAAATAACATTTTATATGAAAGACACCCTGATATGCCAGCTAACAGAGGTGTAGAGCAGAATGTAGACTTAAGTTTGTGAAATACTGAAGTTGAGCATTCCTAATGTGAAAATCTAAAGTCCAAAATGCTCCAAAAACCCTAAACTTTTTGAGCACTGACATGATGCCACGAGTGGAAAGTTCCACACTTGACCTTATGTAATGAGTTTTAATCAAAGCATAATCAAAACAGTTCTGTGTGCAAAATTACTAAAAATATTGTATAAAATCACCTTCAGGTTATGTGTATAAGGTGTTTATGAATCATAAGTGAATTTTGTGTTTAGTCTTGGGTCCCATCCCCAAAATATTTCATTGTTGCATATACAAATATTCTAAAATCTAAACAATTTTGAAATCTGAAACACTTCTATTTCTAAGTATTTTGGATAGGGGATACTCAGTACTTAGTAAGATCTATGCTATTTATCATGCAGTTTAGTTATGCAAATGGTTTAGAGTCTGCACTTTTGTTCAGGGAATGGTAATAGCAGAGACAAAACGCCAGATGCATGAAACTTTGGAAATGAAAGAAGAAGAAATTGCTCAACTTCGTAGTCGCATCAAACAGATGACTACCCAGGGAGAGGAACTACTGGAACAAAAAGAAAAGTCTGAACGAGCTGGTAAGAACTCAGGCGTTATTTATTTTATGTTGGAATTCAGAATTACTTTAAAGTGCCTTAGCGACATTTTAAGAAATTAGTTAAGTCTTAATAAAAATGAGCACTTCACTGCTTATTAGAGGAGGTAAGGGTTGCCAGACTATGGCATGCAAGTCAGATCCCATGGCCTTTTTGTGTATGGCCTCAAGCTAAGATTTTTTTTTTTTTAATCATTGTAAAAAAAGAAAAAAAATATGTGACAGAGACCATATGTAGACTGTGAAACCTAAAATATTTATGATCTGACCCTTTACAGAAACCATTTTTTTTACAATTGCCTTGGAGTATCAAAATTCAAGTTTAAAATTTTAGAACTTCATAGTAGGCACGACATGCTACTTTTTAAATTACTACCTTATAGATGTTCTAGGGTAAATAAAAAGTATAAGGTATAGTCTGCTTTTAAAGGTAATAATGAGCAATTCTGTGTTTTACAAAGTATTATTTTTTGATACAAAAATTGCTAGGCTATAAAGTATAGAGACCATTGTAGTATTTGAGGTACATTGTGGAGTAATGCTAGGAAAGGAGAGATGTTAGAAAGAGGGGAGAGCAGGATAAACTGTGCCTTCATGACAGTGAAGATGTGAGTTTTGAGTTGAGCCTCAATGGCTAGAACAGGCCTAAATGGAAAGGTGACAGCAACATACATTTCTGATGCTACAAAGCCATAACAAGCAAAGGGACTGTAGTGGTTATGTGGATCAACTGAAAACCATTCATGCTGAAGTGCAAAATGAAGTTGGATTGTGAAGGAACTATTGAAATGTTAAAAGGTGAGTAGCTGAGTTTACTCCGTCTTGGTATACAAGGCAAAAAACCAATATAGGAAAGCATAATGTGATGGAAACTATAGTGTTTCATGTAGGAAAGAAACGAAGAGGCAAGTCAGATTTAAAAAGCAAAGGCATCAATCCAGGTTTGAGGGACTGTGAGCTTTGGCTTCCTTGACTTGGATGGTGACCTGGGAAGGAGAGGAAAGAGTCAATAGACTTTGATGTCTGATCAACTTGGAGGAGAAGTAAAGTAGGAATTTAAGATGATGCCAAAGTTTTGAGCTAAGGAGATTGACTATGTAGTGTGGAGTTAGAATAGGAAATCTAAATGGGGAAGTTGAGGATTGGAGTGAGATAATGAGTTTGTTTAGTTACTTTGAATCTGAACTAATCATGAGCTTTCCAAATGAAATTGACTTGTAGGAATTTGAAAATAATCTGGAACATCACTAGCCTAGGTTTGAACCTTGTGGTTAAATCTTAAAGAGAGACTGATTTCTCCAAAACACTAAGTTTTACAGTAGTAATAGTGATAGTAATGGTAATAGTAGCAGCAGCTGTTACTACTGACACTTAAGCTTTGCAGTTGTCTCTACTACTGCTGTTGCTGCTGTTACTACTATTAATGCTACTGGTAGCTAACACTTGGTTATTTTACCAAGGCTCTTATGTAAGTGCTTAACTTGTATTTACTTGGATTTTATCCTCATAATTCTGTGAAAGAGTACTGTCACTATCCTCATTTTACAAATAAGAAAGTGTAAGAATATAGAAGTTAAGTAACTTGCCTATGTTTATGCACGAAGAGTAAGTAAATAGGCTGGATTTTAATCTAGGCATTGTGACTCCAAAGTCTATACTCTTAATCATAGAGTTCTTCAGTTTGGCAGTGAGAAATAAATTGTGAGATGTTGTTGAACTGGATTGCTTTCAGTGAACAGAAAACCTAATTCATAGTCTTCGCGTCTCATATGAGGCCCTTTCATTTTTCAGACTGCTTTTTGTTGACTGTCATAGCCAGTAAAGAGAAAGTATTGGTGAAGGGATTACATTTCCTTTTAAAATTGGGGTATACTTTGTGAGGAAGTAGAAACTGATGAATAAATACCAAGTTGACAAGAGTAAATGATGAAAAGATAGGCAAAATATACAGCTAATTCACTGCAGGATGAAATCTTTCACATCACTATTCCAGTTAAATCCTTAGTAGCACAGCTTTCCTTCTCTAAAACACAGATATATTTTGTCTTTACATGTACTTATCATAAAACTATGTCTTTGTAAATATATTTAGCCTAAAAGTTGAGAAACTTTTCGGTTAATATATTAACATTGTCAAAATATTAAAAATTAATAACCCTAAAAGAATTGAAATTTAAATTATTTAAGATAAATTCATCTTGGGAAGGCTTTAGCTAAAACAATTATAACTCCTTTTATAGATGTTTTTAAAAAATTACATTTGCACTTACAATTTTTATTTTTTATTTTTATTTATTTATTTTTGTGGTTTTTGGCTGGGGCTGGGTTTGAAACTGCCACCTCTGGCATATGGGGCTGGCACCCTACTCCTTTGAGCCACAGGTGCCATTCTCTGCCTGATTTTTTTTTTTTTTTTTTTTAAAGAGACAAAGTCTCACTCTGTTGTCCTTGGTAGAGTGCTGTGGCATCACAGCCCACAGCAACCTCCAGCTCCTGTGCTTAGGTGATTCTCCAGCCTCATCCTCCTAAGTATCTGGGACCACAGGTGCCCACCACAATGCCTGTCTATTTTTTTTGTTGCAGTTTGGCCAGGGCTGGGTTTGAACCCACCACCCTCGGTATATGGGGGTGGTGCCCTACTCACTGAGCCACAGGCACCGCCCTCATATATAGTTATTTACTGAGATAGCGTAAGCAGAGAACATAACAAGGAATAAAAGGGATAAAGCCCTACCCCTTGTGAAGCCCAAATTCTAGACTAATGAGATGAACAGTAAATAAAATCAGTAATACAAATATAATAATCAGGTAATTAGAAAAAAACTGGGAAAGTGAGGTGGGGCCAGAGAGGCTAGGGTTTACTGTATGGTGCAGGTCAACAGGTAAGTCCTCTCCTTGAAGGCAGAGTATATAGGAAGAAATGAATCCAACAGGTCTGAGGTACCTTGGAGATCACCAAGGCCTGAGCAGTGAACAGAGCAGTGAAAAAGGAGAAGGAGAGCAACTAATGGGAGAGCAGGCTCTGAAGGTAGATTGAACCAGGCTGGGTTTTGCCAGAAGTGTAGGATCCCTCAGCTCAGTGCCCTTACCACAGTGGTTACAGCACCAGCCACATACACCGAAGTTGATGGGTTCGAACCCAGCCCAGACCAGCTAAAACAACAATGACAACTGCAAGAACAACAACAAAAGAAAAACAGCCGGGTGTTATGGCGGGCACCTGCAGTCCCGGCCACTTGGGAGGCTGAGGCAAGAGAATCGCCCAAGCCCAAGAGTTTGAGGTTGCTGTGAACTGTGACGCCATGGCACTCCACCAAGAGTGATATAGTGGGACTCTGTCTCAAAAAAAAAAAAAAAGTGTACGATCGCAGGAGCAAGGTCAAAGAAACTGAAAGGTGGAAGGAGAAGGAAAAAGAAGAGGAGGACAAAGAGAAGGAGAAGGAAGAAGGCAAGGAGGAGGAATGATGGGAGTGAAAGCTGCCCTCAGCCTTCCAGGAAGGAATGCAGTGTGGTGAGGCAGCAGCAGCTGGGCAGCAGTTGCTTGGGGGAAAGAGAGGTGAGAGAACACAGGAGGGTTGGAGGAAGAGAGAGCAGACAGGATGGGGGTGGAGATTAGGGTCAGGTAGGGGAAAGTGCATTTACTGAGGCTCTAATAGAAAGTTGTAACAAAAGAGTTCCACATTGAAGATGTTGCCTTTTAATTATGTAATGAAAACTAGTTTTGTACACTAGCTGCATTTCATTTGATAGTCCTATGTGAGTCTCAACAGAACTGTTCAAATAAAAAATAGAAAATGGTTCTTAGTTCATATACAAAGTCACTTGGAAAATTCTAATTACACACTAAAACATAAGTAAAGGTCAATGTAAAGGAAGCAGGGTTTAAATAAATAAGTCTATAAATATCATCTGGCTGCTGGATAATTGAGTTACTCTGTTAAATATTTTTCTTTTCTCTTTCGTAGATTTGATTTAAAATTCAAAGGCTAAACACAGGAGAGCTGGCCTTGTAAAGGAAACATTAACATCATTATAGCTAGCTGTTAGGATTTTAGAAGTAGACATGTCTACATAAAATTGTTCTCAGAGAAAATATACTCTCCTAATGTGTTTTCAACTGCAAAAAGTTTAACTCTGATGTTGTTAGTAATTCTTGACGTGGTGATTTAAGTAGACAAATAACTAATTCCTTTAGGCCTGCTTATTCTGGATATCTAAATTCATTCCAGAACATTCTTTACTACTTTTCTTGGAAAACAATCTATTGTACTACTCCTAATATTTTTTTCTAGACAAACTGTGATGCCTCCCATATCTTGGAGGACAGAAAAAATACCAATTTTTTTAATGTAAAAGAGGGTAATTCTGTCACAAAATACTGAGATGGTGAATGTGGTAATGTACCAACTTTAGGATGGTATATTCACTTGTACTTAAATAGTTTCTAATGGAAATGTTAGACATATTTTTAAAAGCATGATAGGATAGTATTCTTATTTTGTTAAAATTATTTATTTTAGTGGACAAAGAAAATCAACAGTGAATATATTTGTTTCAAGCTCTTTTCTACAACTGTTGATAATATTCCTTTCTAAGTGTTACTTAAGAACAGATGGTCATATTTTCCACTAACTAGATTTTAAACTAGAATAGCCTGATGATTCAGATCAAATACACAATGCTGTATTTTAAATGCTAGGTAGTATTTCTAATTGTCTATAAAATTATATCTTCAGGGCAGCACCAATGTAGAATGTTCATGCTACTAAAGTTTACAGTAGTACTTTGTGAGTATGTGTTGTGTGCATATGTTAACCAGAGTAGGAAGTAGGAGTAGCCAGCTAATTATTAATGAAGTATACTACCAAAATATTGGAAAGTAGATAAATCATATCACTTTTGTTTCCGTGTACTTCATTTGGCCTTTTTTCTAATCCTTATTTTTATATTATTGTAATAATACTTTACATACAATTCTTATATATTCTTTCCTCCCATTTAACACTATCTCAATCTTTTGACCTGTTGCTAAAGTACTAAGTACTAACCACTAACGTTTTAATGGCTGTGTCAAAGTGTATGCACATCATTCTGTTGCCCAGGTTAGAGTGCTGTGTATCAGCCTAACCCACACAATCTCAAACTCCTGGGTTCAGGCGATCCTCGTGTTTCATCCCAAGTAGCTGAAGTTACAGGTGCTCACTGCAAAGCCTGGGTAATTTTTATACTTTTTGGTACAGATAGGGTCTTGCTCTTGCTCAGGCTGGTCTTGAACTCCTGAGCTCAAGTGATCCCCCTTGGCCTTCCAGGGGGCTAGGATTACAGGGGTGAGCCACCATGCCTGGCCAACTTGGTAACTATTTCTTTATTGATCAACACTTACGTTATTTTTTTGTATTTTTTTCCTATTTTTGTATATTTTGTATTTTTGCTATTATGAATAATAATTATAGCTTCTTGGTGAAGATCAAGTATTATCAAGTAATAATATTATAACAGTTTTGTGATATAGCTTATTCTATATTTTTGAATTTTTTCTAAGAACAAATACTCATAAACTTTTAGTCTTTTTTGTTATCTTTAAGTGATTTAAATATATATTAGCCAGGCTGGGCGCAGTGGCTCACACTAGTAATCAAAGCACTGTGGGAGGTCAAAGTGGGTAGATTGCTTGAGCTTAGCCCTTGAGAGACCAGCTTGAGCAAGAGCAAGACCCTGATTAAAAAAAAATAATAATAAAAAATAAATATGTCTTAACACTGTAATTTGGTAAATGAGGTGAAGGCTATGTTGATTAGTAGAATGTAAGCACTCCAATTTGTACAAATAATCAACATATTGAATCCCACAATGGTGTAAATGTATTTATGATCTGTGTATAAATGACTTAATAAAAAAAAACAAAAAACAAGAAGACAGGGAATTGCCTTAGCTTTGAATGTTCCTGGAAAAAAAAAATAAAATGTATATACAAATAAATAAATAAATATTAGCGATTATAAAAAAGAACTGACTCCAAAATGTTAATTGCCCCCCCCCCCATTAAAATGTTCTTGCCTACAGTTATGCAAAGTGAATAAAATATTTTCTTGGATTGGGAAAGTTTTCAGAGTAAACTAACTTTTATAAACCCTTTTCCCCTTTCATGTACCCTGTCTTTGCTAAAGTTGTGTGTTTTATATGATTGGCTGCATTTAAAAACTTGGATTAACCCATAACATTATTTGCTTTTTTATTGTCATGTTGTGTTTATGCAGGAAATAAGTTTTTTATTCATTTGTATATTACATAGTATAGGCTTGATATGACAGACATTGTAGGACATGTTTATTTGATGTTTGAAGGACCCTTTAAAATAGATTTTATGTATTTAAAAAATATGTAAGACTTACGCATTTTTACATAACAAGCCAAAATCAAATGTGTATTTAAATGCTTTGTTAGTTGCTGATAATTTATGTAATAAAGTTTCCTTGGAGTCTTAAGTCTCACAAAACATCTTATTTTTGTGCATCCACACATGCCAATAAGTGAATCATGGTGCCTTTCCCAAGCCTTGTATGAACAGGACTGGGGTAAGGGCTATTTTTTTTTTCTTATCATGGGTACTTAGAATGAGCTCTACACAAAAAATTCCATGTTTCTCAGGCAAAAAAAAAAAAAAAAGTGTGAATTAACTAGATTTTAAGTATGCCATGTTAAATAAGTGGTATGTCCATGTGTGCGCACTAAATGAGTATATGATGGAAAACTATATTATTTTAAATGGATTTAAAAATGCATGTATTTATGTCCCCAGCAATGTCACTGTTATTGGAAAGCACCAGCCACTAGAAAGCACCAGCCAATAGATCCTTGGTGCAGGATCATACTTCCAACTTAATTAAGTTTACTCAGCTTTAGCTTAATACTTTTTCCAAGATTGCCTAATGTTTTTAAGATTCCTGATGTTTTCAAGGTGTTTTGACAGTTGAATTTGTGTGTAAAGAGCACATGAAAATTCAGATAGGTCTGTAGATTTTTTTTAAGGTTAAAGCATAGTAAATTTATAGAATTAATCTTGTTATATATTTTGGAGTGTGGTTTAAAAATTAGATATCCATTGTAAAGTTCATATAAAATTTCTGTAGGCCTCAATTTCTACATAAGCATTTTATTATTTAGTATGTGCCACTAGGTGGTAGTATTTTATTTTCATTTATGTAAGCTCTAGAACAGTAGTTTTCAAACTTTTTGATCTCAGGGACCTCTTTGTATTCTTAAAACTTATTGGGGTTCTGGGGCGGCACCTGTGGCTCAAGGAGTAGGGCGCCGGCCCCATATGCTGAGGGTGGTGGGCCAAAAACTGCAACAACAAGAACAACAACAACAAAAACTTATTGGGATTCTAAAAGAGTTTTGTTTATGTGGGTTATGTGTATTAATATTTATTTATTAGTAATTAAAAATAAAAATTTTAAAAATACTTGTATAATTCACTTAAAATAATAATTATAAATAAATTATAAAATTAGCCTGTTAGCATAAATAATTTTAGGAAATATACCTATATTTTCCAGTTAAAGAATGGCCTTGATTTACATTTTTGTTTATTTCATAGTTTGGCTGAATAGAATGCAGCTGGATTTTTATGCCCATTTTTTTTCTGCATTCAGTCTGTTGTGATTTTGGTTGAAATATATGAAAAAAATCTGTCAAAGAGACATGTGTTAGGAGGAGGGGACCTCACAGATCCCTGAAAGGGTCTCAGGATTGCAAGATCTTTGTTCTGTACATTGAGAACTGCTGCTCTAGGTATTTGATTTTATTCACAAAAGAGGCTTGATGATTGGGTGGGGATTCTAATAAACAAAATTATTATTTTTGCTTTTTTCTGTTAATTTGCATATCATTCATTTTACCTTTTTTTTTTTTAAGCTTAATGCCATATGCATTTTATCAGCTTTCTTTTGCTGGGGATAAAGATAGGCAATGGTTTACTTATTCATTCTTAATGTCATTAATTAGCTTCTTGGGATCAATAGTTAATTTAGAAGTTGGCAGCCTTTCTAGACCTCTGCAGTGGGAGTACAAGTGGGCCTTGTTAACCTTATTGTAAAGTGTTCTCTGGAACAATGCAACAAAATAGTAATGCTATGTAGAACCTCAAAATTCTGGCAGTTGTTATAGGGATTGATTGGGATGGTCAGAATGATGTGAGGAAAGGTGATGGAGAAGCAAAAACAGTACCATATTTTTCCTAGCTTTATCTAAGGATTAATTCTTTTGCTCTCTTCTCCCTACTACGGCTATCTTTTTGTAAAATATAATATTTTAGTCACGCAGTACCTAGCATATGCTCAACAGAAGGTAAACAGTGAAAAAGTATTTGATGAATGAATGAATGAATGATTGAGTTATTCATCTGTAGCTTAACTGACAAAGTATTATGCTTAGTACTTAAGGTTCATTAAATTTCTTCCTAGAAATATTTTCAAAGTATTTTTATTTTTTTAAATAAGAATTGCCTGAGATACATTGAATTTTGCTTTGGAAGAACACATTGTGTTCTTGCAACATTTGGCAACAGTTCATGCTTAGCCTTCCTGTTGGTGTGTGCTGTGACTGTGGTTTTCCCGTGTACTCTTGCATGTTGGCAGAAGATTTGTCAGCTATGGCTGATGCACGCTTTATTTCTCCCCACTTACTTATCTTTTGTTATTAATTGATATATAAATTATCTAGACATTCCAAAAACACTTATTTAATACTTACATCAAAATCCTAGTTTCACTTTGGAAAGAGTAGGAATATACTTTTAGAATATTATAAACTGTGGACACCAATTTATTGTATCTACTGGTTGTGAGGTCAGAGGTGAGATGTTTCTAGGGGAGTAAGTAAACACTCAGTATATCTTCTTTAAACATTGGAAAGAGACTCAGTGTTGGAGGCAGATTTCCTATGAGGAAGTAACTTCATTTGTGATACAGTATAGAATCCATAATGGCTTAGAAATATTTTTCTGTATGTAGATATGTATAAGGTGTTTTAATGCGTTTTTGTTTTTTCTTTTTGGGTACTTAGTACTTCTTTAAAGCAGGATGGAAGTGAAAAGCAGTGAGTTTTTGTGTCTATCAGAAGTGTAATGTATTGCCTTTTGTTGAGATTTAGAAGTCATTAGTAATTGATTGGTTTAGGAATTCTGATTTAGAATCTGTAAGAAACATCACTTAACTGAGATCAGTCAATGTCAGTATTCTTAGTTTTTAAAAATATTGCAAAGTAGGGATTGTTTATTTTTATAGAGATAGGAGTCTTGAACTCCTGGCCTCAGATGATTTTCCCTCCTGCGAGAGTGCTGGGATTATAGGCTTGTGCTACTTAGGATCATTTCTTAAATTCAGTTTTAAAGTTCTACCATGAAGCCTATATATTCAAGTTGATTTATTACCTAAGAGAAAATTTGGATCCCTCACTTACTACATTTGAATGGGGATGTTGAATTAAAATATTTCAAAGGTTTCTTTGTAAGTGTGAATTTATTTGGTTCTTTGATAGGTGGTGGAAAGTAGAAGAGAAGATTAAAATTAGGTGAAAAGAATTATGGAACCAAATCCATCCTGCTTTAATCATTATATTGTGGGTAATAAGGTGGCTTAGAGAAACTATTTTAGTAGGTTAAACACTAAAAGTAAATGTATATATAAGAGACTATCCTCAAGTTTACTGAGTGTGGTTAGAAAACTTAATTAGTAGAAAATTATATTTAAATGGGAACTTCTGGCATAGATTTTTTGTTGTTTAAAAAGGTGAAAGCACTATATTTATTCTTATACCATGCTGGATTCTAGAATTTTAAAAATGAAAATAAAATTCACTTGATACTTACATAAAGTTTATTTTGCTTAATTGATAAAAAGTTTTTTTATTTAAACTATTTTGATAACAGAATATCAAAACTATCTTCAGTTTCTCCAGAGCCTGACTTAAGATATTTCTGTGTAGTTGCTAAAAATGCTAAGATATAATTTTACAGGCTGAATAGTGATAATGAAAAAGTATTGATGATATTCAAGCATTAAAATATACTATCACTCGTGTTTTCATTTTTTTCTTTACCAGATTTAAATTTTCAACATAAACTAAGCAGTAAGCACTTTGTCCCAGAATCTCTTTCCCATAATTACTTACTTGACTGATTTTCAAGTGAAGAAACTAATTTCTTGTTAGTAGTTACGAGTCCGTTATTTCTGTATGCTTGACACTAGAACTTACTGTAAAAGAAAATGTAAATAAAAGGAAAACATTTTCCTTTATATAGTCTGTTTTCCAATATATTTATATCTAAGGATTATTATCTTGGTGTTTGCAGAGAAATAACAGTAAAGTTAGAATAGGAATCTTTTTGGGGTTAGAGTGCCATTGTATCACAGCCCACAGCAACCTCAAACTCTTGGGCTCAAGTGATCCTTTTGTCTTAGCCTCCCCACTGGCGTCTGCCACAACTCTTGGCTAGTTTTTCTATTTTTAGTAGAGACGGGAGTCTCACTCTTGCTCAGGCTGGTCTCTAACTCCTGAGTTCAGGTGATCTACTCACCTCAGCCTCTCTGAGTGCTAAGATTATAGGCATGATCCACCGCACCTGGCCTAGAATAGGAATCTTTAGAAAGAATTTCAGGTAAGTAATATTCCTCTTAAGTTCAGACTGTGTTTGAGCATTAGTTTTATACTTTGGACATATACAATGAATTAGTTGGATAGATATGTCTTTTTTCTTTTTTGTAGAAACAGAGTCTCATTTTATCACCCTCGGTAGAGTGCAATGGCATCACAGCCCACAGCAACCTCCAACTCTTGGGCTTAGGCAATTCTCTTCCCTCAGCGTCCCAAGTAGCTAGGACTACAGGTGCCTACCACAATGCCCGGTTATTTTTCTTTGTTGTCGTTGCAATTTGGCCAGGGCCAGGTTTAAACCTGCCACCCTTCATATATGGGGCTGGCGCCCTACTCACTGAGCCTCAGGCGCTACCCAATAGATATTTTTTTTATATCAAAGATATATGGTTGTCTGAGAAGTTATCTTTTAAATTGTTGAGAAAAGTAAGTTGTGTTTCTCATTTATTGCCAGATCCAGCCTTCTCTTGCTTTTTTCTGTACCTAATGCAATTTGTCATTAAGAAAATGCTTTAGAATAGATGTTTCAGGTATACAATTCCTGTCCCTAAACCACTGCATGAAAGCCGAGTTGTGATTAACAAAAGGCTTTTCTCCTGATGTGCTATAGGTTGAAGTCCTGCATTTCTTATACATTGGAAGTGAAAATACTGTATTTGATAGTCAACTGTCTCCTGGAACATATGTTTTTTGATAGGATTTAAAACCACCTTGAAAACCAAATTTTGTTATAGTCTATCTCTGTGGTAAAGGGAAGTCTGGGGATTTCTGTTCCTTGAAGACTAAAGGAAATAATCTAGGATAACAGTAGCAGTAGGATTTTCAGTTTATCATTATGCTAAAATGTATATGTATATACAAGTATACATATATACAAAAATACATATGTGGATATACAGATGTTCCTTGACTTACAGTGGGGTTATATTTGGATAACATGATATAAATTGAAAATATCGTAATGATATTTTCATCTTGCAATGGGTTTATCTGGATGTTAATCCCATTGTAAGTTGAAGACTGGACTGAATGTATATTGCTTTTGCATCATCGTAAAGTGGAAAAATCTGTCAAAAAATTTTAAATTGTGGACTGTTTATATACTTAATACACATAAATGCACACATATTTGAGTGTTTTTGGTGCTCAGTTACCCAGCTGTTGCACCATCTATGCGATATTGACTCTTGTGATGAGTAAGCTGTTTGGCCTCCTTAGACATTACAGCTCTAGCCAAGATGATTTTTGCAGGGGTCAAATTCTTATTTCATCCTAGAAGTTTCTGCTTATAGTACCTTTCTATATAGTGTTGAATCAGGTAAAGATTTCTTTCAACTGAAAACATGCCTAGTTTGAAACTTCAACAAGTAGCAGGTTTCATTCAAAATACATTGTTTAAATACACAATTCAGCCAGCAAACGCTTTAAAAAGAAATACTCTTATATTATGGTTGAGAAGTTTTTTAAAAATAAGATATACCAATTACCTTCTTAAAAATGTCCTAGTTCAGTGGTTCTCAACCTGTGGGTCGCAACCCCTTTTAACTGTAGTAAAGGTTTGTGGCATTAGGAAGCTTGAGAACCATTGTCCTAGTTGAATATACAATAGTATTATATCATTGTTGATGATAGGTAAGAAGTATATAGCAAACAAAAAAGCAATTGAAATTTTGCAATACAGAAGTAGGGACATGTCTTTATTTTTTTGAATTTGCTATCCATAAGGCACTTGTAGGAGAGTGGAGAACTTACAGCAATTTAATCTGTTTTTTTTAAAGAACTTCTGAGTTTAGGTTCATATGAGTAGTTTTAGTATCCTAATTCAGAACTCAACAATAAATTGGTTTTAGTGACCGAATATTTCTTATGGCTTTGTTCAATAGTAAAAATACTTCTTGGCTTAGAACAATGATGAGTTTTTTTTTTTTATTTGTTCTGCTGCTGCTACTTTTAGTTTACACAAATTGAAAGTAGAATATTTTAGCTCATTGATAATATTTCTTGAGATACTTGTTTTCTACTGTTTTCATTATAGCTTTTGAGGAACTTGAAAAAGCCTTGAGTACAGCCCAAAAAACAGAAGAAGCACGGAGAAAAATGAAAGCAGAAATGGATGAACAGATAAAAGCTATGGAAAAAACAAGTGAGGAGGAACGCATCAATCTTCAACAGGAATTAAGTCGGGTGAAACAAGAGGTTGTTGATATAATGAAAGTAAGAGCAATTCTGGATTGAAATGACCTATAGCAATTTTGTAACTTAAGTCTATTTTTCCTATAATCTTTGGCATATAAGAATTAATTTGTATTTTAGATCAAAACCATTTTGTGATTAGGATATAGTAGAAAAGCACTTTGCTAGAGAAATGAATTTAACACTTAGATCATTCTTTGGAACCTTTAAAGCTTTGCTCTTTCTCCGGTGGGGCCACATTATACTCTGAGATGTGTCTTAAGTATATATGGATCCTGACTCTAGGCTCCTTGAAAGTAGGTTGCTTAGGTGCTACAGTAGCATTTCTTTCACAGAACTTGTGGCTGGGAAGGTACGTAGTGTATGTTTGCAGGAATAAGTTACTGAGGAGCTAGAGATTGTTTAAATATTTTATATTACTTAATATTCTAGTTACTCTTAGAATTTTAGATAGATACCATTTTAAATATTAAATAGCTTTTTGAAAAGGTCTCTTTTAGAAATTAAATTTTTTAAATTCCGTAAATTTCCAGTATTTTAGAAATATGGCATTACCATGACCCCTCCTTGCCTCCAGAGCCCTTCTTCACTCCTTTTTTCCTACTTTGGCTTTTGCTGGTTTTACCTCCTATCATATTCATATTTATCTTTGTTGACTCTTCGCTCATATTTTCTTATTTCTTTACTGACTCCTCATTTATTCTGGATATTTGATTATGTTTTTTTTTTTTTTTGAGACAGAGTCTGACTATGTTGTTATCGGTAGAGTTCCGTGGCGCCACTGCTCACAGCTACCACTAACTCTTGGGCTTAAGCAATTCTCTTTCCTCAGCCTCCCAAGTAGCTGGGAATACAGGCACCTGCCACAACATCCAGCTATTTTTTGTTGCAGTTGTCATTGTTGTTTAGCTGACCTGGGCTGGTTTTGAACCTGCCAGCCTCAGTGTATGTGGCTGGCGCCATAAACACTGTGCTATGGGCACTGAGCCTGGATATTTGATTATATTAACTAAAATTAAATGACTCAAGATAAATTATAGATTTGAATGAACCTCTTGGATTGGATCTAATTGATCTATTCCATTCCATTGGATCTAATTGATCTGTTCCATTCCATTCCATCTGAAAATGGATTTCGGTTGCAGTGTTTATTTTTACAACTCCTGGTAAGGTTTCTGTGCTTTTACTTATTAGTGCATAGCAGGTATTGAGGGGAGTAAATTGTATTCTTTTCATATATCTTCTTCTCTTGCTGAATATAGACAATTTTCAAATTGTGAAATTATTTGTGGTCAATTCTTTGATATACAGCTGGGCTTGGTGGCTCATGCCTATATCCCAGCACTCTGGGAGGCTGAGTCAGAAAGATCCCGTGAGCTGAGGAGTTTGAGACCAGTGTGAGCAAGAACAAGACACTGTCTCTACTAAAAATTGAAAATGTCAGCCAGATGTTGCAGCGGGCTCCTATAGTCCCAGCTACTCTGAAAGCTGAGAGAGGAAGATTACTTGAACCCAGGAGTTTGAGGTTGCTATGAGCTAGGATGATGCCACAGGACACTAGCATGGGTAAAAGAGTGAGACCCTGTCCTCCCCTCTTCAAAGAACTAATTGGATATACAAGATCTTAACTATAACTACCTGACTGTATTTTAATTTTTTTAATAATTAGTCATATGATGTAATAATTTCTGTTACTGTAGAATCTAATATTCTGAAAATTATTAATGAATTATTTTTACTGGTAATAATAAGGACATATGGTATAAAAATCAAAAGATAAAAAGTAGGCCAGCCATGGTGGCTCACTTATGTAATCTCAGCACTTTTAGAGGCTGACTCGGGAAGATTGTTTGAAGCCAGGGATTCAAGACCCAACATACCAAGGCCCTATCTCTACAAGAAAAGTAAAATTATCTGGGCATGATGGTGTAGGCCTAAATCCCAGCTACTCAGGAGGCTGAGATGGGAGGATCTCTTGAGCTTAGGAGTTCAGGGCTATACTTCAACCTGGGTTGACAGAGTGAGACTGTGTTTAAAAGAAAAAAAGAAAGTTACAAAGTATACAGTGAAAAGATTCCTCTCCTCTCCATTTTAGCCTTTTAATTTTCCCTAAGAAATATATTTTCTTTTTTTGAATATACTTCCTAGAGATAGTCTCTGCATGTAATTGTTTTTGTGTTTTAGAATCTCCTCTTTACTTTTTTTAACCCAAAAGATAGCATATTTTGGATATTCTGTATTTTGCTTTTCCACTTAATCCATCTGAGAGATTATCTATTGATAAAGAATAATTATTAATAATGCTTTATTTGTTTTAAAGGCTGCTCAAGGTTTTATTGTATGAATGTCTCATAATTTAATCAGCTTTCTATTGGTAGATATTAATTAGCTGGTGGTAATTAGCTCATTGGCTGTAAAGTGCTGTCTAAACAACTGTCTCTGTTGTTTGTTGGTGGACTTTATGATTTGATTTTGGTTTTTGACTGTCTTCTTCTTGTCAGACAGAAATTTTTATTTCCTGGTAGTTGAGTTTATTAGCCTTCCTTAAGAGCTATCTGAATTTTTGTTCTGCTTAAAAATACATACTCAATTCTGAGCTCATTGGAAAAAAAAAAGAAAAAACTTTTCTTCTGGCATTTTCATGTTTTGTTTTTTTTTTCTTTTTAAATGGTTGCATCTTTATCCAACGTATTTATTTGGTACAGGGTGTAAGGTAGAGATCCAACTTAAAATTTTTCTACATGACTACCAAATAGTCTCCAAATCATTTATTTAGTAATTTCCCCTCTGATATGCTGTATCATCTTTATTACATACTAAATTATCAAAGTGTTAAATTATGGGTAATTTTTTCTGGATTCTCTGTGCTATCCTCTTGTGTTGTTTAACCATATGTTATTATTACACTATTATACTATTGTATAATACATTATACATATGTATAACTATTATACATATGTTATTATTACACTATTATACTATTGTATTTACTGTAATTTTATAATATGTCCTATTTGATAGCCTCCCCTTATTCTTATTTTTTGGAAGAGTATTGGCTATTCTTGCCTTTTTTTTTTTTTTTTGGTCCATTCTGTTAGTTTGATTTATGTAGGCAGAGTTGACATTCTTAAAAAACTGAATTTCTTATCCTAAGAAAAACAGGGCCAATACACACTTTTAATAAATAAATAGTGTTGTCTTTCCAAGTAAGTCTAGGTAAGATTAGATTGGTACAGCTAGGGCAACTTGAACCCTTTCTGGGAGCATCCTTATTCTCCGTTTTGTGCTTCCCTATCTTGACTAGAGGGAACTTCCCTACAAAATATGGAAATGGATGGAACTTCAGCCTCATTGGACTGCAGTAGCAACCCTTCTTGTCTTAAACTAAAAGAAAAGTGTCACTAGTTTTTCTTTTAACTGTTGTGGCTTTGGTAACTTTCAATCTATGTAGGAAATTGTGTTCTAATTTTTCCTCTTAGTAATTTATTCGCAGCTTGGTGCTGTGGCTCACACTTCTTGTAATCCTTGCACTTTAGGAGGCCAAGGTGGGAGGATTGCTTGAACTCAGAAGTTAGAGAGACCACCCTAGGCACAGAGAAATCCTGTTGCTACAAAATTTAAAAAAATTAGCCAAGTGTCATGCTGTGCACCTGTAGTCCTAGTTACTCAGAAGGCTGAGGCAGGCAGGAGGATTACGTGGGGCCAGGAGTTGGAGGCTGCAGTGAGCTATGATGATGCACTCTAGCCCAGACAGCAGAGTAAGATGCTATCTAAGAAAAGAGTTATTAGCTTGAATAAACTCTAATAAAGTAGTATTTAGTTGCAGAGTTAGGTATTTTGTTCTGAATGTTTTCACTTTGTCTGACTGATTTTCAGAAATCCTCAGAAGAACAGATTGCTAAACTACAGAAGCTTCATGAAAAGGAGCTGGCCAGCAAAGAGCAGGAACTGACCAAGAAGTTTCAGACCCAAGAAAGGGAACTTCAGGAGCAATTGAAAAAAGCTCTTGTAAGTATCTGTTTCTGCTATGGATAAACTTTGCAGAATTATAAAGTTGTTATCCTCTGACCACTGCCTCCCAGCTTAAGATCAGACTTCTGGCAGCCTTGCCTTTGGGTATGCAGAGAGGACAGAACATAGGCAAGAGGCCAGGCATGGTGCCTGTAATCCTAGAACTCTGGGAGGCCCAACCAGGTGGATCACTTGAGCCCATGAGTATAAGACCAGCCTGAGTAGGAGTGAGACACCATCTCTACTAAAAATGGAAAAACTAGCTGGTTATTCCCAGCTACTTGGGAGGCAGAGGCAAGAAGATCACTTTAGCCCAAGCATTTGAGGATGCTATGAGCTGTGATGCCATAGCACTCTACTCAAGGTGCCAGAAGGGAGACTGTGTCTCAAAAAAAAAAAAGAAAGAAAGAAAGTAGGCAAGAAAGGCTGTCAGAGCTTGTTAGTTTGTTATTGTATGGAAACTAAATTTATTGATCTGATAAACTTTCATCAGTCACTTTGTTTATTCATCCCTCCTATCCTGGTAGTATGTTATAATTAGGGAAAAGAAAAGAAGACAAATTAATTAAAGCAGTGACTGCATAACTCAGGAAGAATATCTTAAAATTCACCAGACTGACTGTACCAGAGCTCAGTGCTCAAAAAATTTTGGCTGAATTGCATTTTGAAGGAGAAAAAAATGAAAATGACCACATAGTTTTCATTTGAAGTAGAATAATTTCAGTACTAATTTTCAATCTACCCAATGTTATATATTTTTTGAGACAGTCTCAAGCTGTTGCCCTGGGTAGACTGCTATAGTGTCATAGCTCACAGCAACCTCCAACTCGGGCTCAAGTGATCCTCTTGGCTTGGTCCTTCTGTTTTTAGTAGAGACGAGGTCTCGCTTTTGTTCAGGTTGGTCTTAAACTCATGAGCTCAAGCAATCCACCTGCCTCGGCCTCCCGGAGTATTAGGGTTACAGGTGTGAGCCACTGTGCCAGGCCACACATAATGTTTATTTTAAAAAGAGTTAGATCAAAAAACTGACAGAACTAATAAGAACAATAACCAGATTCAAATTTTTGCTGGAAGATGTTGAAATAGCACAATTTGAGTGTTTAAAACAAAAACTATTTTTCTTCAATTTTGAAAGCTTTTATATGTTACCATAAAAAGTCTTAGTGTCAAAAATGTAGTTTATTTTTATATGAGGTTCTTCTTTTTTTTTTTATTGAGTCAAATACACGTAGATCATGAATATATTTATGCATGTGTGAGGTACAATTTTTTTTTTTTTAATACAATCTAACATGGTTACATCAAACCAGGCAACATAGCTTTCACCTCATTTACTTGATTATTGTGTTAAGACATTTATGTTCTACACTTGACAGATTTGACTTGTACCCTTGCAATATGCTCCATAGGTGTGGTCCCATCATGAGGTTATTTTTCACAAGATAATATATATATAATTTAAAAATGCTTTCAGTGTGAAAGGACAAAAAATAGTATTTTAAGTTTTATTCACCTTGTTTTCATACTTTTTTTTAACTCTGGTTATATCGGGGGCTCTCAGAATTTCCAGCAGCAGCAGTGATTCTTGAACTGAGTTAATAAATTCTCTAATCTGCTCTGTGGGGCAAACAGGCATTATGATACAATTGGCTGTCTGTGGTCAAGAAACTTACAAATATATGGGCACATACTGATATTTTTTGTGGTCCAAAAAGAATTAAGGCAGTTTATAAGAATAGCTAAACTATAATGGCATAATTTAAAATTAGTGGCATGGAAATTAAGGAGCAAAATGAGATATAATGAAACTGGGGATAGCACTAAAAATGCCTGGTATAAAGATGTACTGTGGGTCTTCATCCTGGGGTAATTGGCTTTTGGGGGCACTGAACCTTAAACATTGACCATTTTAACTCTCTAGAAGCCAATATCTTCAGATATATTCCAAGTAGAAAGAGCAAGATCCTTATACATGCACCTATGCTTGCCCTTTTCTTGATTCAATAGACTATTAAAATTTCCTCTTGTTTTTATAAGCATATAGAGGTGCATTCAAAAATATAGTTACTGGGGTGGCGCCTATGGCTCATCGAGTAGGGCACCAGCCCCATATACCGAAGGTGGCGGGTTCAAACCTGGCCTCAGCCAAACTGCAAAACAGAAAAATATCTGGGCGTTGTGGTGGGTGCCTATAGTCCCAGCTACTCAGGAGGCTGAGGCAAGAGAATTGCCTAAGCCCAGGAGTTGGAGGTTGCTGTGAGCTGTGAGGCCACGGCACTCTGCCCAGGGCAATACAGTGAGACTCTGTCTCTATAAACAAAAAAAAACAGGGCGCCGGCGGGGGGCGGGGGGGGGGGGGGGGGGGGGGGGGGGGGGGGGGGGGGGGGGGGGGGGGGGGGGGGGGGGGG
>CAUYON010211807.1:0-13384 GCA_963573935.1 Arctocebus calabarensis
TATCATGACAACTCTAGCTGATTTATGAAGGATTAGGGATACACATCTTCAGCAGTGCACATGAGAAATAAACTCTGAAAAAAGGCAATTTCTTGGGTTTAGGAAGGACCGTATTCCGGGAAGTACTTCAGAAGAACGGACAATAATTCTAGGATTATAGCCAAGAAGGACTGGAAGACTTCAGGAGATACTTCAGCTTCTTCTAGATTTTGAATGTTGAATAAGCCACTGAAGTGTGATATCTAAAGATGGGGTGGGGGAGAGTAAGATGTGTTAACATACTAAAAGTTAAAACATCAGAATGTAAAAGAATGTAAAATGCAACTAATTCACAAGGCATTTGCTAGGTCTGCCCCCTTCGTCTTTTCTGCACCTTTACTATAGTGCTCTTGCCTAAACTTAAAAGAGGATAGTATGAGGACCTAACAGGGGTTAAAGAGTCTTCCAATTTGACTGGGCACGGTGGTTCACGCCTATAATCCCTGCACTCTGGGAGGCAGAAGCAGGTGGATTGTTTGAGGTCACAAGTTTGAGACCAGCCTGAGTAAAAGCAAGACCTTGTCTCTCAAAACAAAACAATAATAATAATAATAATAACAGAAAAACTGAGGCAAGAGGATTGCTTGAGCCCAAGAGTAGGAGGTTGCTGTGAGCTGTAATGCCATGGCACTCTACCCAGGGCAACAGCTTGAGCAGCTTGAGACTCTGTCTAAAAAAAAAAAAAAGTTACAAAGGCTGAAATCTTGGCTGTTAATTATATTTCTATTTCTTGCTCCAAATAAACAGGCATTCTGATTTACAAAGAATTCGTTTTAATCTTGTCAGAGTGGATCAGTTTCTTTGAGCCTGATAACACTTTAAGTGAACCAGTTCTAAAATTACCAATCCGGTGACTATAACTATGTAGCAAACTATGAGGATCATACTCTAACAGCAAAATAAATTCTCACCAGCTTTACTTCATTTCTTACATAAATGAACTCAAGAAATTTTTTTTTCCAGGAAAGTACCTAGTTCATTTATAACACTAGTAAAACAAAAGATCTTTTTCCTTCCTTCTAAAGCTTTTTTTCTATTTTAAGAAATTGAGTTAGAGAAAATACAAAAGAATAACAGATTTACAAAATAGCACGATATATTAAAAATTATGGTTAGTGTAGAACAGGGTTTCTCAACCTTGCTACTGCTGACTTTTTATCCTGAATAATTCTGTGCTGTGGAGACTACAGGATATACAGCAACAACATACTCCTAGTTATGACAACCAAAAATGTCTCCAGACATAGCCAAATGTTCCCTTGGGAGAAAACGTCCCACTGAGAACCACCTGAGTAGAAGTAAATGCTCTCTGGTTTGTATCTGAGTCATGACACCTAGCTCCCCCCCCCCCCAAAAAAAGTAAATGCTCTCTCACAGGCATTTAATAAGTGCCCCCTCCACCCAACCACAAACAAAAAAATTTCTAAATAAAGTCTAAGCTGCCATAAGTGCTTAAAGAAACTATTCTCAAACTACATAAATGCTCTCAATATAACAAGTCATTTATTCAGTTTAATAGAGGAAAATTTGTGTCCATCAGCAGAGTTACTAGAACTTACAATGCTTTGGATGATTTTTTTTTTCTTTTTTGAGACAGAGTCTCACTATGTCACCCTTGACAGAGTGCTGTGCAATTAAAGCTCACAGCAACCTCAAACTCTTGGGATTAAGAGATTCTCTTGCCTCAGCTTCCCAAATAGCTGGGACTACAGGTGCCTGCCACAATGCCCGACTATTTTTAGAGATTACGTCTTGCTCTGGCTCAGGCTGGTCTTGAACCTATAAGCTAGAGCAATCCACCCACCTCAACCTCCCAGAGTGCTGGATTACAGGTGTGAGCCACCGCATCCAGCCTTGCTTTGGATGATTTTTTTTTTTTTTGAGACAGAGCCTCAAGCTGTCACCCTGAGTGAGTGCCATAGCATCACAGCTCACAGCAACCTCCAACTCCTGGGCTTAAGCGATTTTCTTGCCTCAGGCTCCCAAGTAGCTGGGACTACAGGCACCGACCACAATGCCCAGCTATTTTTTTGTTGTAGTTGTCACTGTTGTTTTGGCAGGCTGGATTTGACCCCACCAGCTCTGTTGTACGTGGCTGGTGCCTTAGCCGCTTGAGGTACAGGCGCTGAGCCTTTGGATGATTTATAAAGAAAGCCCGAATGAGCCAAAATAATTGTCAACACTTTTGAGCTCATAAGAGCTCTTTTGGGGTTAAGTGGAAGAGATAGACTAGAATTAACTTTGAAAACATTTGATGAGTCAATACATATTAAATAAAGACTAAAAGCAAAAAAATCAGAAAAACTTTGTAAATATGCTATTTTGATGCTATTTATTACATTTTATTCCCATATACTTTTGCTTACTAAGTAATTCCTCATCAAATTAGTTAAGAGACTAAAGTTGAGCCACACATACTTATTTTTTAGGAACACCATGAGGGATTATCTAGTGTACCCCTAAAAATTCATGTCCATCCAGAACCTCAGATTGTGACTTTATTTGGAAATAGGATCTCTGCAAAAGTTATTATTTAAGACATGATCATACTAGATTGGGATATGACTTGTGTCTTTCTAAAAAAGAAAGTCTATTCATATGGAAATACACAGGGGTAGAAAGGATATGTGAGGTGTGAGGTGTGAATGTGAGGCAGAGACTAGAGTGGTACATCTATAAACCACGTAAAGCAACTGGCAACTACCATAGGCTTAGAAAGAAGCAAGGAAGGAACCTCTCCCAAAGTCTTCAGAGAGAGAATGACCCTGACACCCTGATACGGGACTTCTAGCCTCCTGAATTTAGGATTAAGTTTCTGCTCTTTTAACCAGCTAAGTTTATGGGGCCTTGTTGTGGCAGTTCTAAGAAATTAACATAGATGTTAAGTAAATAAAGGGTATTTTTGGCTTATACTTCCAAAAAAGTGCTAACATATTTGCTAAAAGTGCTAACCGTAATATACTAGTTTGATAAATGAAAACTTGCTATACTGTCTGTAGACCAATTTTTATTAAGTGTTATTTTAAAAACATCATTTTGTTTAGAACACAGTTGGATACTAGCTCTGCAAAAAATTAATACAATAAATTCTTATTACATAATGCTGAACTTCATGGCTTTATTGCATTTACTTCTTTAAATAGCACACAGAAGTTTCAGGATGTTATATAGTAAGCTTTCACTTAGTATCACTGATACCTCCTTAGAAACCGAGACTTAAGTAAAATGATACATAACAAAACAAATATTTTTCCTCCTCAATGTTACAATAAAACCTTAAACGAAACAATGTCATTCAAGAATTTGCTGTGTTCCATTTTGCTTCAAGTGTGTTAAGTGAGGACTTACTGTATTTGTTGTCAAAAGATATAATGTTTTATCTGTTTTCTCCCTTAAGCAAAAGCATCAGTACTCTATAAAGAAAGCCATTTAACCAGAAATGGTGATAAATAACAGAAGGAGCATTACACATTCCTTCCAATGACATCCATTTATTTTGAAATTACTAGTCATTTCTTACCTATATTATCCTTTTCTTTGCAAGAAATTGAATAGCAGCAAATTTCCCTGTCCTGAATAGCAGACAGATTCCTACAAGAAGTAGAATTAAGAGAATAAGTGTGTGCTTAGAACAGTTGTCTAACTTATAAATTCATCGTTCAATTTTACTTGTTATGACAATACTAAAGAAATTATTTTACTACTAAAAATTTAGGGATTACTTTCTCTAGTAGGCCACAGTTATCTACCAAAAACATGGTTATGATCATTACTGAATAATGTAGTAAGTGGGCAAAATAGTGTAATTTTGAACCAAATTGTTTTTTGTCTTTTTTTGAGACAGAGTCTCACTATGTCACCATGGGTAGTGTACCATGGTGTCACAGGTCACAGCAACCTCCCAAGTGGCTGGGAATAAAGGCGCTCACCACAAAGCCCAGCTATTTTGTTTTTTTCATTGTGGTTGTCATTGTTTGGTAGGCCCAGGCTGGGTTCAAACCCGCCAGCTCCAGTGAATGTGGCTGGAGCCCTAGCCACTGAGCTACAGTACAGGTGCTAAGCCTTTTTTTTTGCTTCCCAAGTAGCTGGGACTACAGGCACCCGCCACAACGTGCAGTTATTTTGTTGTTGTTGTTATAGTCATTGTTTAGCTGGTCCAGGCTGGGTTTGAACCTGCCAGCCTCGGTGCATGTGGCCAGTGCCGTAACCATTGTGCTATGGGCGCCAAGCCTAGAACCAAATTTTTAAAATAGCACCATTCATTCTTAAGACATACATTTTTTCAATTAGCTGTTTCTCATCCAAGGCATTAGGAAGATCTCTCTTGTTTCCAAGTACTAGCACCTTTAAAAAGAAAAGATACTTATTTCGGATTTTCAGATCAGGAATACTCAACATATAAATCATTACCAAAACATGAATATGATCTTAACAACCAAAGGTGGGGTACCCCTTTTTATCTGTCAGCCATTAATCATGTGAACATGTAAATTAGCTTAAAAATTCAGAATCCATCCTATAGAATAATTTATAAATACAAGGTATCCCAAAAGTTGCCCCTAAAGTCACCATAAATACAGAAAATAGAAAATTGCAGTTCACTGTACCTTTATTTACAAAACATTCCTTATAAAATGGTCTCCTCTTTGTAAAATTTTATAAAAAATATTTTGTAAATAAAGGTACATTCAGCTACACTTTTTCAGTTCCCCATGTATGGTTAATACCCTATATTCCAAGACAATGGCTCAGTATAGGCATCAGGATAAATATAGCACCCATAAACTCCAGAAATAAATGTTATCTGATTGTTAGATGTGCTTTAAAACAAGATCTGTATTTCCTAAATACAATTATCTTTTCTGCTCTATATAGAAAGCAAAGAATATGGATACCTATAATCTTTTTTTTTTTTTTTTCTTTTTTAGAGACAGAGTCTCACTTTATCACCCTCAGTAGAGTGCCGTAGCATCACACAGCTCACAGCAACCTCCAACTCCTGGGCTGAGGCGGTTCTCTTGCCTCAGTCTCCCGAGTAGCTGGAACCACAGGGGCCCGCCATAAGCCCAGCTATTTTTTTTCCTTTTGAGACAGAGCCTCAAGCTGTCACCCTGGATAGAGTGCTGTGGCATCACAGCTCACAGCAACCTCCAATTCCTGGGCTCAAGCGAGTCTCTTGCCTCTACCTCCCAAGTAGCTGCGACTACAAGTGCCCGCCACAATGCCCAGCCATTTTTTGGTTGCAGCTTTCATTGTTGTTTGGTAGGCTGGGCTGGATTCAAACCCGCCAGCTCAGCGCTGAGCCACAGGCGCTGAGCAGCCTGGCTATTTTTTTTGTTGTTGCAGTTCGGCCAGGGCTGGGTTTGAACCCACCACCCTCAGTATATGGGGCCGGTGCCTTACTGACTGAGCCACAGGAACCACCCAGATACCTATAACCTACTTGATAGCATCCATACACTAAGAATTAATATCTTTGATCCATCCTAAAAAAGTACATATGTTCTTGTCATAACTACTGTTTTTACTTAACTATCTCCTCCCCGCTCTGACTCTGGACATTTTGACCAATTCCACTGGTAGACCTAGCCTCTTATTTCAGTTTTGTACAAACAACAAAGAGGCAAGGGCAGAGGCACAGAACGCCAAGGGCAGGGGAGCTCCCAGGGGAAGCTGTAGACTACAAAGCAGGGAGTTTAGAGAGCCAAGAGCTGAATCTCAGTACCTTTGGTCAGCCTGTCTTCCCCTCCCCGAATCGCACCCCTCTCCGCATTGATTCCTGTCACTCCAGATCTGGAGAAATTTTAATCATACAATTTTGGTCATCTATGATCAGCTGTCAGTTTGGTTGCTGCCTGGTATCTGCCCCCAAACGCATGCCTCCTTCTAAATAAGGCTACTTGCTTCTACAGCATAAGTCATTTCTTTCCTAGCTCTTCTTTCAGCTAGAACATGGACACTTAATTTAGGATTAACTGATACTTTAACACAGAACCAGTGGTGCAAGAAAGCCAGGAGAGAGAACCCATTTGACAGTGGAGGAGCATCAGCTAGAACACCTCCAAATCAGAGTAGTCGTGCCTCCTCATGCTCAGAACCTGCAGTGATCACCTGTGGTATAAGTTCAGATCTGATCCTGGCAGTTCAGCTCCCCTATTCAGCCTATCTTCTGAGCCTGGTCATGTGCAGCCTTCCCAGACT
The DNA here is from genome assembly GCA_963573935.1 of Arctocebus calabarensis. Lineage (NCBI taxonomy): Eukaryota > Metazoa > Chordata > Mammalia > Primates > Lorisidae > Arctocebus > Arctocebus calabarensis. The sequence goes on from CAUYON010211807.1 coordinate 6,241, forward strand.
CTACCCAGTACCCTTTTGATGAATTCCTTTCTACTTAAATCAGTTTTCTATTGCTTGCAATAGAGACTCCACACCATGCTTTTTAAAGTCCCTCTTGATCACTTCAATCCTTTCTTAAACCATAATCAGAATCATTTATTCAAATCATTATCTGACCATTTACAACACTTCATTGGGTTCCTACACAGTTCTGTCCAGCACAGCCTCCTCTAGTGTCCCAGCTGCCACATTCTACCCATCCTCCCACCCCACCCCCCGCCAAACACACTGCACTGTGCTCTGGAAGACCAGCCCCAGCCTCCTCCATGCCCCACTTCCACCTACCAGGCCTTTGCCTGGAACTCTCTTCCCCTCCAACCATCACATCCTCAGATCTCAGCACAAGCTTCACTTCCTCAGAAAATCCTTTCTATTCCCCTAAACTAGATCAAATCTCCCTTCTAACAGAATCCTTATAGTTTCTTGTCCCTTTCTTCCAGACATTTATCAGAGCTGTATTATTCAAGTATTATCAGATCAGCTAGCCTTCCTAATAAACTTTAAAGTCCATGATAGCATAAGTAAGTTTGTACTGATTTCTATTCACCACTGTATCTCTAGGACTAAGCACTATTCCTGCATGGTAATTTAGTAGGTAATTTGATTAAGAAATTCATAAATAAATAGCACAATGCTCAGTATATGGCAGATACTTAGTAAACATAAGCCTTCCAGACTTTAAGAAAACATTTTATTGATTTCAAACATAATTACTATAACTGTGTAAAATAACAATTACTCCATACTTACTGGAATTCCTTGTAACTGTGGTTTATCTAGAAGATTACGCAGCTCATTTCGAGAGGCTTCTATCTTTTCACAATCTGCAGCATCTATCATGTAAACAATAGCATTGAGTCCTCTGCAATACCGTTCCCACATGCTTCGAAATCGGGGTTGTCCTCCTATGTCCCAGATCTTTATTGTGATGTTATCTTTAGTTACTTTCCTCATGTTGAAGCCCACTGTGGGTACCATATCTTCACTGAATTGACCTGACGCGATGACATTGACGAAGGTGGTCTTGCCGGAGTACTGCAACCCACCTGCGTCAGCTCCATCTCCTTCCAGAAGGGCGAACGGAACCAGTCCAGCAGGCGGGAGATGAGCGCCAGCATGATGGCGGCCGAGAGGGAGGACCGACGGGAGGACGATTGGGCAAGCGAGCGGCGGCGTCGACGACTTTCACAAGAGCGGGGCTCGGCCCCGACCCCCCAACGGCTCCTTTGGCCCCCAGCACAACACGGGCTGACACTGGCGGGCGGGCGGCAGCGGCCGGAGCCAGGAAGCCGAGCGGGTCATATGACTCGCCCTACCGCCCACCCCCGTCCCCCGCAAGTTGATTTTTCTAACATGACATCTGACCATGCCACCCTTCAACCTAAAACTGCTTGGCAGCTTACCATCATCTACATCTAAGACTGGGCTTCAAACATGATTTCATCACAGATAGGATCCCTTTCCTTAAAAATGGAGCTGTAACTTAGGGAAGACCACCTATAAAACAGAGGAAAGGAGGCCAGGTGCAGTGGCTCATGCCTGTAATTCTAGCTGAGGCAGGTGGATCACTTGAACTCACACCTTTCAGACCAGCCTGAGCACAAGTGAGACCTTGCCTCCACTAAGAATGAAAAACTAAGGCGAGAGGGTCACTTGAGCTCAAGAGTTTGAGCTTGCTGTGAGCTATGACACCATGGCACTCTACCGGGGGTGACAAAGTGAGACTTTGTCTCAAAAAAAAAATAAACCAGACCAAAGCAAACAAAAAACAATAAAACAGAGGAAATGTAAGTCATTCTGTCTAAAGCAGAGGAGGGGATGGCCAGGTGTGGTGGCTTGCTCCTGTAATCCCAGTACTCTGGGAGGCTGAGGTGGGCAGATTGCCTGAGCTCACAGGTTGGAGGCGAGCCTGAGCAAGAGCGAGACCCTATCTCTAAAAAAAACATAGCCAGGCGTTGTGGTGGGCGCCTGTAGCCCAGCTACTAGGAAGGCTGAGGCAAGAGAATCACTTGAGCCCAAGAGTTTGAGGTTGCTGTGAGCTAGGATGCTACGGTACTCTACCAAGGATGACAAAGTGAGACTGTCTCAATAAATAAATAAACAAATAAATAAATAATAAATAAAGCAGAGGAGGGGTTTCAGAGCCCAAATTCTGGACCTCAATGTTCCCTCAAAGAAGGAACTCCTTGTGGGGGACAGTCAGGACACCCTACTTTTACAGTATATATGAACAGGTAATAGGAGGATGGTGAAAATTTCATTCTTGCCCCTGAATTGGTGACAAGGATAGGGAGAGATAATTGCTAGGTACCTACATTCTAAAGAAAGTCACAAGCAAAGCAAAGCTGCTACTGTCCCCTCTCCCCAGCCCTCATACCTGCCATCAACCACAATGTACCCTTTCTTCCCATCTGTAAAACACCAGGGGTGAGGACAAGAGAAATCCATAGGTGCATACATGTGGCAAAACCCACCACACCACACATTTGAAATATGTACAGGATGTCAATCTGTCACTCTGTCACCCAGACTAGAGAATAGTAGAGTCATCGTTGCTTATAGCAACCTCAAATTCCTGGACTCAGCAATCCTCCTGCCTCAGTCATCTGAGTAGCTGGGACTACAGGTGCACATTGCCACACTTGACTAATTTATCTATTTTTAGTAAGAAATTCGGTGTTGCCAAGTTGCTCAGGCTGGTCTTAACTCTTGGCTTAAAACAATCTTCCCACCTCAGCCTCCCAAAGTGCTGGGATTATATGCATGAGCTACTATGCAGGCCTTGGCATTTCCTGGTTCTCTTGCTCACAAACTCCTCATCCTCAGCTTTGGCTCCAGGAAGTTAAGCACCTCTCCTCCAGGCTCTAAATACCTGGTGCATCCCTTGGCTGCAGCCTATATTCCAGCCACTACCTTCCCAATAGACAATGAACTACTCCCAAGCAGAGACTGTTTTCTCACCCCTTTTTGTATCCCCTGGATCTTGCTTGTGGAACCTGAAGGTCAAGAATAAAGAGGTGGCCCGAGCCTATCTGACTATGAGTGTGGCCTGCCACCCTCCAGCACTCCTCTAGGGCTCCCAGCCCTCTGAACTGGTCCCAGCTCCGGCTTTGACAGGTATGAATTCATTGTAAAGAACCAGGCCTCTGGCTACTAATTTCTGCAGCACAGTCTCCTCCTTGTCCCCTGCGTCTTTTCCATGCCCTCTGCCATCCACCCCTAAGTGTCCAGGCCCATATTCCCATTTGAACCCACCCAGAACCCTCCTCACCTGAGGCATCCAGATGATCTTCTGGGTTCGGAAGAAGTGATACATGGCTGAGAAGCGCTCGTAGCCTCCTTTCAGGATGTATACAGGGTGGCGGGTAAGCTGGGTCAGGATCTTGCCATACTCAATGGCGGCACCAGACCCCATCTCTAAGAGAGAAGACCAAAGAGATGAATGTCCCCTGTGTGCTCACCATTTATCTAGTTCTGGGGTGGATAGCCACTTTCCTCTGAAAGGCAATTATTTAGAAAGCTAAAGCAAGCATAAACAAAGATGAGCATTACAATTAAAATTTAAAAAGCAATTCACCAAGTTGTTTTCCTGTGAGCTCTGAGATATATATGTATACACCATATGTATGCCACATGTTGTATGCCATAGGATTCAGTCATTTAAAGTGCATGATTCAATGGTGTTTAGTACATTCAGAGTTTTGCAACCATCAGCACAATCCATTTTAGAACATTTAAAAGAGCCCCTATACCAGTAAGCAGACACTCCCCTTCCTCCCCCCTGCCCCCCCCCAATTCTCAGCACTGCTAATTTATAAGGATTTGCCTATTCTGGACATTTCATATAAGTAGAATACTTAACATTATGTGTTATTCTGGACATTTCATATAAGTAGAACCATAATTAACATGTGGCATTGTATATCTGGCTTCTATCCCTACTGTCTTCAATGTTCATCTGTGTTACAGCAGGTTTCAGTATGTCATCCTTTTTCATATCCCATTGTGTGGACAGAACACATTCTGTTCTTATCCTGCCTTTTTATGTGTTTTGAGACAGAGTCTCACTATGTCGCCCTCAGTAGAGAGCCCTGGAGTCACAGTTCACAGCAACCTCAAAACTCTTCAACTTAAGAGAATCTCTTGCCTTAGCCTCCCAAGTAAGTAGCTAGGACTATAGGTGTCCGCCACAACGCTCAGCTATTTTTTGGTTGTAGTTGTCATTGTTGTTTGGCAGGCACTGGGCCAGGTTCAAACCCTCCAGCCCTAGTACATGTGGCTGGCTCCCTACCGCAGAGCTATAGGTGCCGAGCCTTCTTATCCTGTCTTACCTGTTCTCATCTGCTTATTCGTCTATTGATAGACATTCGGTTATTTCCACTTTGGAGCTATTAAGAATAATGCTGCCATGAACATTCATGTACATGTTTTTGTGTGGATGTTTTTACTTCTTTTGGGTATATACCTTAACCTTATGAAGATACACGAAATTGTTTTCCACAATAGCTGTACCATTTTACATATATTGTCTTTTTTCATTATGGCCACCCTGGTGGGTATGAGGTAATACCTCATTGTGGTTTTAACATCAGTTTAATCTTAAATCCCTTCACTGATCTACAGAATCACTATTAGATGGCATGCAAATTAGATATGGGACAGGAAGTTTGCATAATTAAGGCTAAGCCATATATACAGAGGATCTGGCCCAGAAGTGGGATCAGAAGGGCCTGTTAAAAGCAGAAAGGGAAGGACATGGACTTGGACTTTTTTTTTTTTTTTTGAGACAGAGCCTCAAGCTGTCACCCTGGGTAGAGTGCTGTGACATCACAACTCACAGCAACCTCCAATTCCTGGGCTCAAATGAGTCTCTTGCCTCCACCTCCCAAGTAGCTAGGACTACAGGCGCCCGCCACAACGCCCGGCCATTTTTTGGTTGCAGCCATCATTGTTATTTGGCGGGCCCTGGGGCTGGATTCGAACCCGCCAGCTCAGGTGTACATGGCTGGCACCTTAGCCCGTTGAGCCACAGGCACCGAGCTGACTCTGACTTCTATATAAAATATTGTTCCAGGATACAAGAACAGTTCCTGCAGAGGATGCTGAGGACCTAAGTGGCCTAGAACCTGTCTAAGCAGCTATATTCCGAGGAATAGTCTGGATTCTGTAGCTTGCTGAGAGGCAACAGGACCCACAACCAAGAGGGATGGCCTGCTCAGAAGTCAGTAAGTCAGGCCAACGGGTCTCATGGCACCTGTGATATCTCTCATGAACAAGAGGCTAGAAGGTCCAAGGGAAGAGGGGGACAGGGGAGGCATTGTGGCGGACACCTATAGTCCTAGCTACTTACTTGTCTCCAGCCTTTAGGCCAGACAGCTGCTTCCCCACTGTTGTCACAAGACCCACTAGAGTCCTATTCACACTCAGGGATGACAGGCAGTGCCAGAGGAAGGCCAATTTTCAGGGGACAGTTGGGGACTATGGCAGAATCCAGGCTACCCTGCCGAAGAGATCCAGAGGTCAAGCTCTGTTTTCTTAGAAGGGGATGCATTTCATTATTATATTATTATTAGCAGTGATAACCCCTTACGGGGAAGTAGAGGTTTTCTAAAGGAAGGAAATAATAGAGATAAGATTTTTGAAACTAAATTCAATTTTTTCTTCCCATTCATCCTGAGTTTCCCATTGATGTGAGGTTTCCCACACTCTACACTTGGTCGCCTAATGCTTCAGGGGGGAGGGAGAACATCACTGAGAACAAGAGGTCCATGCTTGAGGAGGGGAGAGCTTTAAGTTAAATATGATGTGTTCTCAGCTAGCAAATCATCATGAGAGTCAGGCTTTGCAGAAAGGGAGAAAAAGAATCTCCAAATTCCCAAAGCTTCCTCTTAGATGTCAAAGCCTGGCTTGGGGGTCTGTAAACCATTTTGGTTTTTGTAAGGAAGGATGATTTAACACAAGAGAAACCTCTCTCATAAAAGGAGAGTGTTTGGAGAGAAAGTCCAATAGGCCAAGACAGGGAAGACACTGGGTGCTGAAGAAGAAAGACCCGGCTGAGGAGGGAGATACAGGCTGGGGATGGCGGTGAGTGGCTGAAAACATCTGTGTCCCATTTCCCACGAGGCATTCTGAGGCCCCCATGGCAGAGAAGGTGGGTGGTCAGCCTGACATGGAAACAGAGGGGAGATTCGGTGGGGCCTGGAGATCAGTAACCCTTGTAAAGGGCAGGTGGGGCACCTGGGCAGGAGGGCACATGGCTGAGTTCCCCTGAGCAGCTGCCATGAACTGCCAGGTGCAGAGAAGCTCATGATGTCCACCATCCTTGGGATTTCAGCTACAGTTATACCAAGGACAGAGACTCATGGCCAAAGCCACTTAGGCTGCACTGCACCTCACCCAGGGGCCACCAGGAAAGGACATCTTATGCTTGCTTCTAGGTGGTAATAAAAAGGCTTTCCTACCCATATTTCCTTGGATATTCAGGAAGTGAGTATTTAACCATTGAAAGTAGAAGGGGGTAGTGATAGAAACCTTCAGATGATTTTGTACCCCCAAAGATTTTGCATTTGCCATTTTATTTTATTTATTTTATTTTTTTTAAGACAGAGTCTCACTATGTTGCTCTGGATAGAGTGCTGTGCTGTCATAGCTCACAGCAACCTCAAACTCTTGGACTTACATGATTCTCTTGCCTCAGCCTCCCAAGTAGCTGGGACTACAGGTGCTCCCCACAACGCCTGGCTATTTTTTGTTCAGTTGTCATTTTTTAGCTGGCCCTGGCCGTTTTCAAACCACAGCCAGTTTCAGCCTTGGTATATGTGGTTGGCACTGTAACCGCTGTGCTACAGAGCTGAACCAGCATTTGCCATTTTTTTATTTTTTTTATTTTTTGAGCCTCAAGCTGTCACGCTGGATAGGGTACTGTGGCAACACAGCTCACAGCAACCTCTAATTCCTGGGCTCAAGTGAGTCTCCTGTCTCTGCCTCCCAAGTAGCTGGGACTACAGGCGCCCGCCACAACGCCCGGCCATTTTTTGGTTGCAGCCGTCATTGTTGTTTGGCGGGCCCAGGCTGGATTCGAACCTGCCAGCTCAGGTGTACGTGG